>QNTS01004969.1:68580-78787 GCA_003317085.1 Hucho hucho
CTGCTTCCAGGGGGTTTACAGTGGGGTTGTGAAGGGCTTAAAGTGTTGGGGGTGTACCTGGGCTCGGAGAGGTGGGTCAGGAAGAACTGGGAGGGGCTGTCACAGGCAGTGGTGTCAAGACTGGCCAGGTGGAGGTGGCTCCTGTCCCAAGTGTCATATAGAGGGAGGGTGCTGATAATCAACAACCTGGTGGCATCTTCCCTGTGGCATAAACTGGCTGTCCTCAACCCCCCCGCCGGTCTGCTCGCAGACCTGCAACGCAAGCTGGTGGACTTTTTCTGGTCGGGCCATCACTGGCTGAGGGCAGCAGCATTGTATATGACCGTCCACGAAGGAGGACAGGGCCTGGTGGAACTGGAGAGCAGGGTGGCTGCTTTCCGACTAAAGGCGGCACAGAGACTGCTGTACCATACTGATGTTGGCTGGAGGGAACCAGCATGCGCGCTGCTGAGGAGAGCTGGCGGATTAGGGCTGGATCGGCAGCTGTTCCTCATGAAGCTGGAGAGGCTGAGTACAGCAGGTCTCTCAGACTTTTATACCGCAGTGCTGAGGGCCTGGCAGCTGCTAAGGGCCACACGAGAAGGGGGTGTAGAGCCTGGACTGTGGGTGTGGGAGGAGCCTATCTTCCACAACCCAGCCATCCCTTTGAGATCGGTTCAGTCGGCCACCCTGCAGAGGCAACTGATGGCAGCGGGTTTACTAAGGCTAGGTGACCTGCGACTTCTGGGAGAGGAGGGGTGGAAAACCCCGCAAGTCCTGGCACAACAAACAGGAATAGCGTCTCTTAGGCTGCTGGAGAGATTCCTGGAGGAGGTCCAGGAGGCACTGTCTGAGCCGGTAAGGGGGGTGTTTGAGCGGCCAAAGGGGGAGGGGCCACCAGTGTTTCCACCACTGCAGGTGACAGCAGAGACTGGGGACTGGCAAGGGGGTCTGGAGGACTTGTTAGATTTTAACACTCCGAGCCTGGGGGAGTTTGAAGGGGTGGGAGGTAAAGCCCTCTACAACCTCTGCGTTAAGGTGAGGAACATTAGGAGCCTAACAGGAGTGAAGGCACATCAGTGGCAGGGGGTATGTGGGGCGGAGAGTATGGTAGGTTTTAGATGGAGGGGGCTTTACAAACCCCCAGTACCAAAGAGGTCAGGGGACCTCCAGTGGAGGGTTCTTCATGGAGCCCTGGCCACTAACAGCTGGTTGGCACGGGTTGAACCGGGAGTCGGGCATGGGTTTCCTTTCTGTGTAATGAGAGAAACTGTGATTCATGTGTTTTCTGTGTGCGCCAGGTTAATGCCATTAATGACTCTGTTGGAATGTCTGTGTGAGAGGTTGGGGGTGGTTTTTACTGTTGGGATGTTTATAATGGGGTACAGGTATTCGAAAAATGAGAAGGCTAAATGTGTTTTGTTGAATTTCCTGTTTGCTCAGGCAAAGTTGGCTATTTGGCTAACAAGGAGGAACAGGGTCAAAGGTGAGGGGATAATAGACCCTTTACTATTATTTAATGGGATGGTCTCTGCGCGCCTTAGGGTAGAATTTGAGTTCTATAGAATGATAAAAAGTGTGGAGATGTTTCAGGGGATATGGTGTGTTGGGGGGGCTGTCTGTATAGTTGGGGAAGATGTTTTGGAAATACGGTTGTAGAAGTGGTAAGGTTTTTTGGTTATTTTGATGTGTGGTGTTTTGAATTGTGTGGTATAGGGAAAGGTGACTGGTGCATGTATGCAGTACAAGATATATTTTGGTGTTTTATTTTAATTTTTTAAGGGGTGGTGGGGGTGGTGAGTTTTTAATGAAATGAGAATGTTTCATTAAAGAAAGACAAAAAGTCTCTCTCTCTCTCTCTCTCTCTCTCTCTCTCTCTCTCTCTCTCTCTCTCTCTCTCTCTCGCATAGACATTATGTTGTCTCAGTGTGCCCATGATCCCATTACCATGCTGCAAACATCTCCTTCTGCATCTCTATCAGTCAGTGAGTGTGTCCCAAAAGGCAACCTATTCCCTATATAGCGCACTACTTTTGACCAGAGCCATATGGGGTCTGATCTAAAGTTGTGCACTAAATAGGGAATAGGGTGCCATTTGGGATGTAGACAGTGTTCTGTCTCTGTCACTCATCCCATCCGCCATGATTCCGTTTCAGAACATGGTCTGCTCAGTAGCTCTATAGCTTTGTGTTATGCAGAAAGGAAGGAGGCTGACTGCTAGTGGCCTATAGCACAGAGGGACGAAACAGTACTAGCTAAACCTATGTATATTTTGAGTTAAACTAGTCCAAAATAATAAACAAGAAGAAAACAGGCATTTTACGATTGAACATTTGGATGTCCAGTATTTGTTACACATTCAAATATGTACTGTATTCCCAAGGCAGAACTTTACTCAGTCTGTTCAAGTCATCTGGTTAAATCATTGTTGGATTATAGGGCGCAACACGAGTAATGGGATCAGCGATCAGTTTTGTACCCATTAAATGCCCTCTGTTGTGTTGGTATAAAGGGCATCTCATATTGTTGTGTATTTACAGCATAATCTCCCCAGCAACCACATGATGAGTTTTAGAAACAGCAGGCTTTATTAAATACCTTGTTAAATCTGTTAAATCTGAACCTGAAATTAGCACAGCAACGGACAAATATCCATTTAATTTGAGAAATCATTTATGATGACAAATTCCAGCAATAGTTGTGCGTTTAAAAGCAGTTTCTCCTGCCTGGACTTTATGAAGTAAAAAATAAATACTAAAATATCACCAATTCCTCCGACACATTGGTGCGGCTGGCTTCCGGGTTAAGCGGGCGGGTGTTAAGAAACACGGTTTGGCGGGTCATGTTTCGGAGGAGGCATAACTCGACCTTCGCCTCCCGAGCCCGTTGGGGAGTTGCAGCAATGAGACAAGATAGAAATTGCGGAGAAAAGGGGGTAAAATAAACAAATAAAAATCACTAAACACATTTATAGTGTTGTGTTATTCCCCCTTGTTCTTCCCCCTCTCTCAAGCATCTGAGCCAATTTCACACAAGCCTCTGCTGTTTAAATTAAATAGAGAATGCATCCTATTGTCTCTCTGCCAGATGATGCTGGTTTGGTGGTGTTTCTCTCCTCCCTCTCTTATTCTCTACTCTGTCTAACATCAGTATTCCACAGACATCACATGCATGGCCTGCTGGACTGAAGTAACATTTGGTTAAAGAGGAGAGTGGCATTGCTTATTCAGATTGGCCTCTCTGGCAGAGGGAGATACTGTAGAGTCAGGCAGAGGAGGAGGAGGAGGGAGATAGAGGGAGGAGGGGGAGAGATGGGAGGGAGGGGGTTAGAGGTGAGTGGCAGAGGCAGTGAAATAGCCAGGCATCCTATGCCCTTCTGACCTACTGTGCTCAATCCTAGCCCCCCTGAGAGATAGAGAGAGAGAGAGAAAGTGAGAGAAAGAAAGAGATCGAAAAAGAGAGAGAGAGAGAGAGAGAGGGAGAAAGAGAGCTAGAGAGAGAAAGAGAGAGAGAGTAAGTGTGTGTATGTGTACAGTATGCACGTGCACCTATGGGTGTGTGTGCTCTTGTATGTTTGTGTGTGAGTGGTCAGCTCATTAGTCATGAAAAGACATGCTCCCATAGAGTCATTGAGGTACCATGCAGACAACAGATTTATAAACTATCTAATAAACTAACCAATAAAAACTGTTTATAAATCATTTATAAAAGGCTCTGGTCTTCCTCAAGTTAAATATGTGCTGAGTCTCACCTCCAGAACAACACTTAACATTCTCCCCGGTCTTACCAGCGCTCCCAATCATCATAATAATGTGGAATGATAATCTACTCGTCTAAATGCAAATCATAAAAGGAGTCTCAGTCTCTGATGACTTCCTCAACATACTGTGTCTAATTTTCCTGTACACAAACCAACGGGCCCATCTGACTTCATGTGCCTCTGTGCATTTCACAGTTCACACAACAACAGGGCCCAACAACAAAAAAGTGTCTCAGAGTAGGAGTACTGTTCTAGGATCTGTCCATATAATCTTATTCATGATGATTAAAAGGCACGACTGATCCTAGATCAGCATTCCTACTCTAAGACTCTGTGAATATTCTCCAAGATCTCCAACAGGGGCATTAGGACATATTTACTGTACTGTACTGTTGTAGGACCTATTTCGAGTGCAGCAACCATGGACGTACATGCTAAAGGAATGTACTTGTAGATTGAATGTGGGCTAAGATTGAGTTGATACCAATCAGGATAGTTAAGTGGAATTAAGATCAGGTTGAATGTAAGTATCTGATTCAGGGAAATCTCTCTGTCCAATGGGTATTGTTGTTATTGTTGTCATGGATGCAACATATCTTTGGAAACCCTTTGCAGGTTTATTAGTCTCTGCCATAGCTGCTGCAATGATTAAAATACATGACAGAATCAACTTGAGGAGAGCTGCCTTGAGAATTAGGAACTCAACCATTACAATTCTGCCATGAGAAAGACATGAGAAACCAGGCTGCCACAACAGACCTACAGATAGACCTGTAGACAGACCTATAGACAGACCTGTAGACAGACCTGTAGACAGACCTATTTATGGGTCGCAGCTCTGTCACTTGGTTGCATCATTGCTATTTTTATCAACCTTCTACAGATGCCGCAGCCAGGGCCGGATTAATGCAGGAGCTTATCGGGGCTAAAGCCCATGGGCCCAGGCCCGTGAGGGGCCCAAGAGACAGCAAGAAAAGTAAAAAACAAGAATGAAATATATACTGTGTATATATATAATGTTTTTTTTACTGCAACCACCAACCACAGGAGGACTCAGGAACTCGCTCTCAATAAGTGTACAGTGGCTTGTGAAAGTATTCACCCCCCTTGCCATTTTTATAATTTTATTGCCTTACAACCTGGAATTAAAATGGATTTTTGGGGGGGTTGTATCATTTGATTTACACAACATGCCTACCACTTTGAAGATGCTAAATATCTAATTTTATATTTTTTTCACTTCACCAATTTGGACTATTTTGTGTATGTCCAAATAAAAATCTATTTAAATTACAGGTTGCAAAGCAACAAAATAGGAAAAACGCCAAGGGGGCTGAATACTTTTGCAAGGCACTGTAGAGTGCCTGTTGCTGTCACTCTGCTAATCATCAGATGGGGGAGGAGAGGAGGTAGGGGGGCCCACGTGGGTAACTGGGGAGCCCTGCATGGATTGGGTAACTGATAATAAAAAAGTTTAAATACTGCATAATAAATTAATAAATGTGACTGTGAGTCACGTGCCATTCATAATCCAATAAGAAAGCTATTATCAAATATGGCATATAACATGTACGTGGTGTAACGTGATTACAAAAATCTTGCTAGCTACCCTATCTACTGAAAATGACGGGAAAAAGTGACATTGACCTGAGTGGGCGTGGCCTGCGTGGGGTCCAGAAAATAAAACGACAGAAAATAAAACAACAGCAGCAAGAAGAACTTAAACAAAAAATACCCAAACTGACACAAAGACACAAAGGACAATGACAACCAAAGGCCTGCAATCAAGCATAGGCCTTGAGACATCAACCCACTGGCAGAGTAAATACTGTGAACTGCTGCCTTGAAAAATATTCAAAATATTTTCACATTTGTGCAGTCAAAATTTAACTTTAGCTCCAAATCTACTTGGCAATGGCAGATTGTTACATTAGGTTTACAACCAAATGAAAACAGTCGAATTGAAACCCTCAAAATGTCTTTCCGGTACGAGGTGGTCTGCCCATGCAAAAGACACAAAAGCGGTATGCCTCAATTATACCAATGCAGTATCTGAGGATGAAAGTCAAACTCTGGCCATGCGTAACAAGGCTCTAATTCTCTATACCCAAATGGATAAACTTAAGTTTGCTTTTCTCTGTAACTTGTGGAATACAATACTCCAACATTTTCCGAATACAAGCACTGCACTCCAGGCAGTCCAGCTGGACCTGCCTAACGCTGTTCGTTTGGTGGCCTCCTTGAGAGATTTTGCGGCTGGGCTACGGGATCGGTTTGATAGCTTTGAGGCAAAAAGTAAAGACATGTCACCACCAAGCGTTTGAACGCTTTACAAACCTGACATGCAACAAAGAAGATGATTCATCTGCACTCAACCTATAAAATATCAATCTGACATGCAACATGATTTTCCAGATGAAATCGTCCAGTTTAAAGAATTCGTAAAATGTGAGAAAATCACATCTGCCAGGGCATTGCTTCACATGTTGAGACAGAGGCATTTAGAAGCAATCTTTCCCAATGTTGATATTGCCTTGTGAATATTCTTGACTTTTTACCTTTTACCAGTGCACCACGGGAATGGTCCTTTTCAATGCTGGCGCTTGTCAAAAACAGACTGAGCTAAACGATGGGACAGGAAAGACTGAACCATTTGAATCTTATGGCTCTTGAGAATGAAGTACTCAGGGCACTTGATTTCAAGGAAGAGATCATTTTAAGGTAAGCCATGATGACACCATAAAAAGTGAATGCACTGCATAAGGCCTCATGCTGGTCCACTGGAGACGGCTGGGAAGTCTCTGTCCAGCCAGCTGGTGGTGGTGAAATGGCAGAGGCCCTTGTTTTCTTTGCAAAAGGTAACTGTCGGTGGTCCTTCTGAATCAATAGTGTGACCATGGTGTGTAGCCTCAGTCATGCAACTGATATATATATATATGCTTGTTGCTCTCCGGTTTTAACTGTGATGATTATGAAACACAAACGTATAAATGTTCTGCTTTACTGTGCTGTATTGTATTTCATTTGTTTATTTAGAGAAGACACACACGTCTATAATCCCATGCATACTGTAGGCGGCGCGTCCAGAAGGCTAGGGGGAAGTTAAGCTTTCTCTAAGTAAACTGAATTAAATTGCCCAAGTTATATAGCATAAGTAGCCTATTCCTGTCTATACAGAAATAAATACAATCATTCAAAATATGCTACTAAAGCATGATTTGGATACAGAGGATCATTCCAAAAAATAAGTTGGGGATTGTTTATAATCGCGTTTCCTACAGTTGGAAGGAAAGGCAGCGAGCGCAACATGGGCAGATTGTTTTTTAAAATTGAATAAATTATTTTTTACCCCGTTTTCTCCCCAATTTCGTGGTGTCCTATTGGTAGTTACAGTCTTGTCTCATGCTTCTTGACACAACGCCCAATTAACCCAGAAGCTAGCCACACCAATGTGTCAGAGGAAACACCTGGCTACCGTGTCAGCGTGCACTGCACCCCCGGCTCGCCACAGGAGTCATTAGTGGGCGATGCGACAATGACATACCGGCTGGCCAAACCAGCCCCTAACCCAGACGACACTAGGCCAATTTCAAAATACAATCGTGGGTAAACATAGTCTGGAAAGCAAATGGGCTATTGCTGTAAAGAGAAGACAATGAAAAGACTAATTGGTCTTTTAGTTGAGCGAACCACAGTAGGCTTATAGCCTATCTTATTGGCACCAGTGGAGAGCATCGGACATTCTGGTGACAGTGCATATTCACTTATTATCATTGTTGGGTCAGTGACACTAAAAGTTAGTTTTTCGACAACAACTTCCTCCTCCAGTGGACCTCATGTTCTATTAGTGTCTGACCTTCTTGTAGGCCTTTTATACAGACAACGTTGTTTTTATTGATTGTTTGTCAGTGTCAGCAAAGTAGGCGACCCGTAATTTGTCGTATTCTGCTAATGTCTCCTATACTACACTAAGAAGTGTAGTATAATTGTATGAAATGTGTTTATAAAAATCCAAATGTTTTAATCTAATATAGCCTATGGCCTAGTCTAAGTTATGCGCGCTAAACCATGCATGTCTTTTTCTGCAAACAGTGATTGAGTTATATTATTAGCCTAAATTAGGACTATCCAATCCACTCATCACATTATGAATAGTAGACTATCGTCCATGAGTCTGCAAATGCGGTGATGCATGGATTGCTTTATTATAAAGGTGCATTTTTATAGTGAAAATTTGCTTCCCCATATTGAAACTCACACGCTGCCTATGAACCTGTGCCTTTATCACAGTCAACAACACACATATTTTATGGTAAGAATAGGCATACAATGGAAGGAAACGGAATGAAAGAGAACATATATTTTCCTCAACTAACCTCGCTTGTCACGCCCTGATCTGTTTCACCTATCCTTGTGCTTGTCTCCACCCCCTCCAGGTGTCACCCATCTTCCCTGCTTATCCCCTGGGTGTTTTCTGTCTGTCTGGGCCAGTTCGTCTTGTTTGTTCAAGTCAACCAGCATTTTCTCAGTTTCTGTTTTTCCCAAGTCTCTCTTTTTCTCGTCCTCCTGGTTTTGACCTTTGCCTGCCCCTGACCCTGAGCCCGCCTGCCTGACCACTCAGCCTGCCCCTGACCCTGAGCCTGCCTGCCTGACCACTCAGCCTGCCCCTGACCCTACCTGCCGTCCTGTACCTTTGCCGCTACTCTGGATTATCGACTCCTGCCTGCCTTGACCTGTCGTTTGCCTGCCCCTGTGGTTACAATAAACATTGTTACTTCACACAGTCTGCACTTGGGTCTTACCTTGATTCCTGATATCGCTGACTGTTACAGAATGCGCAAAGTTATATTCTGGGCTTACAATACAATTGTTACGAGAAAGTGCAGAGGTTTCACTTTTTCTTGTCCTTATATCACAGAGGCGTTGCCTATGAATGCATTTCTAATGGGTTATAGACCAAACATTGCAATAATCACAACTGGTCTGGTTGCATAAAATACAATGACATTGCTAAAGTAGACAAATAACTAGTAGAAAAAAACGTTTTCCATCATTATGATGTCATCATGTTTACTTTAGTGAGATGGCAATAGCTAGCGTTAGATAGCTAGAATTTCGGTGATCTCCCCTAGCTAACGTTATACTGCACCTAAAGTCAATCTGGCAACATGATGACTAAAGCTTATCATAGAAATTATTTGCCTCCTTTTACAATGTCATCGTGTTTCCAAGCCACAGTAATGCACTTTACATTAACTCTTCATCAGCAGCTATTGAGACTGCATTGAGAAGAATGCTCAGCTGGGCATCAGTTCTAAAACAAATGTTCAAAACAATATTGTGCTGAAACGTGCAACCCATGAATAGGCAAACCTACAGACAGACCTATAGACAGACCTGTAGACAGACTGGTAGACATGCCAATAGACAGGCCGATAGACAGACCTGTAGACGGACCTGTAGACGGACCTGTAGACAGACCTGTAGACAGACCTGTAGAAGGACCTGAAGACAGACCTGTAGACAGACCTGTAGACAGGCCGATAGACAGACCTGTAGACAGACCTGTAGACAGACCTGTAGACAGACCTGTAGAAGGACCTGTAGAAGGACCTGTAGACAGACCTGTAGACAGACCAATAGACAGACCGGTAGACAAACCTATAGACAGACCGGTAGACGGACATGTAGAAGGACCTGTAGACAGACCTGTAGACAGACCTGTAGACAGACCTATAGAATAAAGTCTACAGAACCTATAAAAACAACCTTTGAAACAAATCAATCCATCATTGCCATATCATAGCAGTCTACAGCACGTAGCTACAATATACTTTTATAATGGGGATATGTCCCAAATGGCACCCTAATCCATTTATAGAGCACTACTTTAGAGCAGGACCTATAAGGCTGGGGTCTGGTCAAAAGTAGTGCACTACATAGGGAATAGGGTGCCATGTGGGACGCAAAATGTGAATGCGGCAGAAGTGGTGGCGTCAGCGCCGGGTAGGCGAGGTGGCGCGGGGAGGGATAATAATGCGGCCGGGTCAGACCTCAGGCGGAGTGTTATGATTAATCTACAATGGGATTGGGACAGGAAATCAGAGCCTGCCTTCTGAGGAATAAAAGAGAGAGAGAGAGAGAGATGGGTTGATATGTGAGAGAGAGGAAAGTGGCTGACTCAGCTGGATGTATAAAAGTGATGTCACTCCACCCGCTGTGGTCTAGAGCATGTGTGTGTGTGTGTGTGTGTGTGTGTGTGTGTGTGTGTGTGTGTGTGTGTGTGTGTGTGTGTGTGTGTGTGTGTGTGTGTGTGTGTGTGTGTGTGTGTGTGTGTGCGCGCATATATGTGTGTGCGTGGATGCTTGTGCGTGCGTGCAATATGATGTGGAGAATGAGGTGTGTGTGGGGTGAGGACGTATGAGGAAAATGGAAAACCAGGTCTGAGGCTCAGTGAGCTGATGAAAC
>QNTS01004970.1:8108-29211 GCA_003317085.1 Hucho hucho
TAGTCAAGGATCATATCACCTCCATCCTGCCAGACACCCTGGACCCACTCCAATTTGCTTACCGTCCCAATAGGTCCACAGACGACGCAATCGCAATCACACTGCATACTGCCCTAACCCATCTGGACAAGAGGAATACTTATGTAAGAATGCTGTTCATCGACTACAGCTCAGCATTTAACACCATAGTTCCCTCCAAGCTCGTCATTAAGCTCGAGACCCTAGGTCTCGACCCAGCCCTGTGCAACTGGGTCCTGGACTTCCTGACGGGCCGGCCCCAGGTGGTGAGGGTAGGAAACAACATCTCCACCCCGCTGATCCTCAACACTGGGGCCCCACAAGGGTGCGTTCTCAGCCCTCTCCTGTACTCCCTGTTCACCCATGACTGCGTGGCCAAGCACGCATCCAACTCAATCATCAAGTTTGCTGACGACACTACAGTGGTAGGCTTGATTACCAACAACGACGAGACAGCCTACAGGGAGGAGGTGAGGGCTCTCGGAGTGTGGTGTCAGGAAAATAACCTCTCACTCAATGTCAACAAAACAAAGGAGATGATCGTGGACTTCAGGAGAGGGAGCACCCCCCTATCCACATCGAGGGGACAGGAGTGGAGAAGGTTGAAAGTTTTAAGTTCCTCGGCGTACACATCACAGACAAACTGAATTGGTCCACCCACACAGACAGCGTGGTGAAGAAGGCGCAACAGCGCCTCTTCAACCTCAGGAGGCTGAAGAAATTCGGCTTGTCACCAAAATCACTCACAAACTTCTACAGATGCACAATCGAGAGCATCCTGTCGGGCTGTATCACCGCCTGGTACGGCAACTGCTCCACCCACAACCGTAAGGCTCTCCAGAGGGTAGTGAGGACTGCACAACGCATCACCGGGGGNATAATTGGATGAAATAATGTATCACTAGCCACTTTAAACAATGCCATTTATATAATGTTTACATATCCTACATTACTCATCTCATATGTATATACTGTACTCCATACCATCTACTGCATCTTGCCTATGCCGGTCAGCCATCGCTCATCCATATATTTATATGTACATACTCGTATTCATTCCTTTACTCTTGTGTGTATAAGGTAGTTGTTGTGAATTAGTTAGATTACTTGTTAGATACTACTGCATGGTCGGAACTAGAAGCACAAGCATTTCGCTACACTCGCATTAACATCTGCTAACCATGTGTATGTGACAAATAAAATTTGATTTGATTTGGGGTTAGGTAAGTGAGGAATGATAAATCATAAGATACACACAGAACGGGGAAAGCATATGTGATAACTTTTAAAACAGAGAGGAGACCATTGAGATAAAACACTTCTGAATATACAGTCCCAGTCCCAGTCACACTCCTCCAGTCGTAGTCCCAGTCACACTCCTCCAGTCGTAGTCCCAGTCCCAGTCACACTCCTCCAGTCCCAGTCCCAGTCACACTCCTCCAGTCGCAGTCCCAGTCGCACTCCTCCAGTCACAGTCAGTCCAAGTCACAGTCCCAGTCACACTCCTCCAGTCACAGTCACAGTCCCAGTCGCACTCCTCCAGTCACAGTCAGTCCCAGTCAGTCACAGTCAGTCCTAGTCACAGTCAGTCACAGTCTCAGTCCAACTCCCAGTCACAGTCAGTCCCAATCCCAGTCAGTCCCAATCCCAGTCAGTCCCAATCCCAGTCCCAGTCTCAGTCTCAGTCCCAGTATGTCAGTCCCAGTCTCAGTCCCAGTCCATCCCAGTTCCAGTCAGTCCCAGTCTGTCAGTCCCAGTCCCAGTCCCAATCAGTCCCAGTCCACACCAGTCCCAGTCCCAGCCAGTCTCAGTCCTCCAGTCATTACCATGTGAATGGAGCTGGGCTGAAAGGGTGAAAAGGACTTTAGCCAGGGGGAACCAATGAACACAGACTCAGTTAATCACTAAATCGCACAGCGTAGTCCGGCTTCATATCCTGCGGTGTTTGAGGTCAAAGTCTTCTTTGAGGTATGATAATGAAGATTATGAATGTTATCAATCTGCAGAATGATATCAGAGTAGAATCTTTTCATTGAATAGAGTCTTATTTAGTAGACATTGAAATGGTAGAGGGAGAGGATTGACAGGGAATACAATGGCACAAGATAAAGAATGACATTCACCCTGTCATTGGTCACACACAGACTTTTAGTTTAGTTCAGGGTCCTTTTTACTCATAAAATATGTGTGTGTGTGTGTGTGTGTTTTCCCCTGCTACAGGTATGCTGCAGCGGTTCAGGACGGGTCCCAGTACTTCATCCTCCTCATCATTACAGATGGAGTCATATCAGACATGGCTCAGACCAAGGAGGCCATCGTCAACGTGAGTTGAGAGAGAGCGAGCGAGAGGGAGAGAAAGCTAGAGAGACTGAAGCGAGACTGAAGAGAAAGAGAGAGAATGGTGGGAGAGTATGAAAGAAAGAACAATCGAGGCACGGAGATGTGGAAAAGAGTAAAATATGAATCTCTCTGTGAAGAGATGAGAAGAGAGAGTCTTCTCATCTGCCTGGACTCGGCCAGACCTCCAGCAGACTGGATTTAAAGGGAATTTGCGACTGTTAGTCAAACCGTTAGAACAGCCACACCTTCCTTTTAAGATCTTGCCTGCTGCTCTATCTTGCATGACCTCACTGACTGACTGCAACTCCTCTGCCTGCTCCCCTGCTGACACTACTACCCCCTCTTCTACTGCTGTCACTCCTGCTCTTTTGGTGGTGATGGAGTCTATTTTGGGGTTAGGCTTCATTTGGGGCTAGGGTTAGGGCTAATTTGGGATTAGAGTTAGGGTTTATTTGGAATTAGAGTTTGCGTTAATTTGGGATTAGGTTTAATTTGGGATTAGAGTTAGGGTTCATTTGGGGTTCGGGTTAGGCTTAATTTGGGATTAGAGTTAATTTGGAGTTATGATTCATTTGGGGTTAGGGTTAATTTTGGGTTAGGGTTAATTTGGGGTAATATTATATTGCTTATTTAAGTGTTTTCTCTGAAGTAGGAGTGGGATGTAGAAATGCTTTGACTGTCCTCTTCAGTTCACAGAGCCAGACTGGATGATGTGCGTGTGTGTTTGTGTGTGTGTGTGTGCGTGCGTGCGGAGGCCCATGCCATGTACCATTCAGAACAGAGATGGGATAGCAGATTGAACCTGTCACTCAGACAACACAATGATGCTCCAAGGCACAGCAATGCCCTCTCAATCCATTATTATTATTATCATCATTATTATCATTATTAATATTTTTATTATTATTATCATTATTATTATCGTTATTATTATTAATATTATCATTATTATTAATATTATTATTGTCATTATTATTATCATTACCATCAATATCATTCTTATCATAATTATTATTATCATTATTGTAATTATCATTCTTATCATTATCGTTCTTATCATTATTATCATTATTATAATTATTATTATTATTTCACAGTCCCCTTTCACGCTTTCCTTTGGTAATTTTTTTCTTTCTCTCTGTCTCTTTCTCTCTCTCTCTTTCTCTCTCTGTCTCTCTCTCCCTGACTCTCTCTCCCTCCCTACTTCCCGTCTTTTATTTGTTCTGGTTTGTTCTGGTTCATGTCATGGTTAAACAGGACATGTCATATCAGGGCCCCTAGCGAATCAGACACGTTGACATTTCTTTCTCCACTCAGCGATTGTGTCATACATGATTCTATGTCTGCCCCCTCAACCCCCTACAGAAGGGTTTCCCAACCCTCTCCATTTGTTTTACCTTAAACTGATTCAATTAGTCAAATGCTTGATGATTAGTTGACTAATTGAATCAGGTGTGCCAGTTTAGGGTTAAAAAAAAATGTAATCTCTGGGGGGGTTTACTGCCAACATCACTTTAATGTTGTTTCTGTCTCTCACACTTTCTCAGGAGGTTTCAAAACATGGCTTTACTAGAGAGCAGGGGTGTCAAACATACAGCCCACGAGCTGATTGAATGCGGCCCGCTGGTGGTTTCAGGTGGTTTTTCAGTGCGGCACTCCAGACCTCTGTGAAGACCGAATGTGGCACGCGGGGAAAAATGAGTTTGACACACCTGCCATAGAGATTAGTTTCGGTGGCTAGCACATTGGTTCTCTCTGTCTGTGACCGCCTGGTCGTGTTTTGAGGTGTGGTTTTCTCAGTATTGGTTTCCCTGTGATTCTCACCTGTTCAAGGCAGCGTTCATCTGGCAAGACCAGACAGTTCCCTCTGTAGACATGTCCTGTAGGCTACTCCAGGTCAGACCAACAATGTATATGGAGAGAGTTTGGACATTGCAGGTTGATTACATCCAAGACTTAATTGGATTGGTTAGATGGTGTCATGTAACTTCAATGTCTTCCATGTTAGCACCCCAACTGTCTTCACAGTTGTTGTCATGACTACAGTGACTATAGTGACAGCCTTTAGGTTTAAAGTCGATTCAAATATTAAATTGCCACTTTGGTTTCACACTGTGGTTCTCAGAACGATATGTGCTAGCTGGGGTATTGTCGATTTAAGGCAGCCCCCCGCACCTCTCTGATTCAGAGGGGTTGGGTTAAATGCGGAAGACACATTTCAGTTGAAGGCATTCGGTTGTACAACTGACTAATAATGGTCACTTTGACTTTTTGGACTTTGACTTTGTATCACGCTGTGGTTCTAAGAACGTTGTGTGCTAGCTGGGGTATCAAATGGTGGTTCTCAGAACGTTATGTGCTAGCTGGTGTAACACGCTGTGGTTCTTAGAACGTTGTGTGCTAGCTGGGGTATCAAGCTGTGGTTCTCAGAACGTTGTGTGCTAGATGGGGTATCACACTGTGGTTCTTAGAACATTGTGTGCTAGCTGGGGTATCAAGCTGTGGTTCTCAAAGGTCAGTTCTAGAGTGAAGCCCTCAAAATGAGCCTGACGCACTAGGCCTAATGTCTTCGTCTGTCAGAGCCTGGAGTGGCGTCTTGTCTCTCTCAGTGGGACATCACAGGACATAATTGACGACTTGTGAGGGAAGTTCTGAGTCACAGAATCAGGCGGGGGTGTGAACATCTTCTTAGGCTCTGACACACACACACACACACACACGTGGTCCCTAAATGAGCTAGAAACAAACAGGACTCATCAGTCAGACAGCCCCATGCTTCCATTCTGTTACAGTGATCTCAGAGTACCTGAGTGGCAGATGACTTAAATTACTATGATATTACTTCCAGTATTTTTCACCAACTTCCATTTAACTCCCCAAAGCCCCACTGTGCCTCATAAGAAGGCCTGTGCCTCTGTGGTCTCAGGTTAGGAGCGGTGATGGGACCTGTTCTTTTACATCGGAACGAATAAGATTACATGGACAGGGGGACAAGAATAGCAGATCAGTGCTCCTGCTCTGAGACACTTTGGGCCAAGATACCTCCCTTTAATTCAGACATCCCTTTAATTCAGACAATGATAGTGTCAGTTTCCTCCTCACCTCTACCTCCCAATTGTCCCACCCACCATGGTAGCCTGCCTATCTTTAATGAAAGATACTGTCAGGTTTAGTGTTTTTAATTGATAAGTTTAGCAGACAGTGTTTTATCCTTTTATTCAGTCACTAAGAGGGGGAGAGAGGTGAGAGAGGGGAGCGAGGGGGGAGCGAGGGGGGAGGGATAGAAAGGATACTAAGACAGGCTTCTCAATCCATTCTCAATCAAATTAAAGTTTAATGTAAAAACAAATAACTTGCAATTATACTGTACCTAGCGTTTCTTCTCCGCTGTTGGTACATTGTGGTAGTTGAATTAATGAGACATTTTCAGCCCACCCCCCGCCCCCCACATACATACATACACACACACACACACACACGTGTCCTTTGGTGTGTTTAATTTTAGCAGCGCTGGGTTTTGTCCCAGAGGCTTCCCATTAAACATTTGGCTGGTCCAGGATAGTAAAGCTGTAAAACCAACATAAATATTTAATGAGATTAGTGTCTGTGAGTGAGTGTGCGCGTGTGTCCGTGTGCGCGTGTGTCCGTGTGCGCGTGTGTCCGTGTGTCCGTGTGTCCGTGTGTCCGTGTGTGCGTGTGTGTGTGTGTGTGTGTGTGTGTGTGTGTATATAATAAAGCAGTAAAACATGTACATTGTTAATCAGCAGCTGAGTGGACCCAGGTTCCCCAGCCAGGTGATAAATCACTCAACGTGACCTGAATACACAATATCAGAAGTTTAAATCCCCTTCATTCATTTATTCATATATTTCATTAAAATATAAAATGTGTTCCTGTTAGTTTCCAGTGGAGCAAATGGCTTCTCCAAATGACTTTTTTTGACATATTCTAATGAGACCGTGTTGATATAAATAAATTATTTAAAAAACTTTCACATGTGAAAATCAGATATGCAGTTTCACATGTAAGAAAACTCAAAATGTGAAAATCTCACGTTGACCTGTGGAACTGCAGGTTGACCTGTGGAACTGAAATAATGTTATTCTCCTCACATGTTTAAAGATGGTTGCAGTTTCCACCAATGGAATTAAGGTGACCACATCTAAAAAGCCCAAATGTGGTACAAGGGAACGATTTTGCTGGACATTCGTGGAAGAGTGGACAGAATAAAATGTTTTTGGGGCAGGTTAATGGAACACATTCAAATGACAACATAGTTCTGCTGTATGAAAATCACTGCCTGTTAAAAGGCCAACTTTTAGACGCTACACTGAACCAAAATATTAATGCAGCATTTAAAGTGTTGGTTCCATGTTTCATGAACGGATAATGAACACAATTGCATTTTAATCGATAGCAATTTGAATGCACAGAGATACCGTGATGAGATCCTGAGGCCCATTGTCGTGCCATTCATCCGCCGCCATCACCTCATGTTTCAGCATGATAATGCACGGCCCCATGTCACAAGGACCTGTACACAATTCCTGGAAGATGGAAATGTCCCAGTTCTTCCATGGTCTGCATACTCACCAGACATGTCACCCACTAAGCATGTTTGGAATGCTCTGGATCGATGTGTACGACAGCGAGTTCCAGTTCCCGACAATATCCAGCAACTTCGCACAACCATTAAAGAGGAGTGGGACAACATTCCACAGGCCACAATTAACAGCCTGATCAACTCTATGTGAAGGAGATGTCGTGCTGCATGAGGCAAACGGTTGTCACACCAGATATTGACTGGTTTTCTGATCAACGCCCCTCCCTTTTTTTTAAGATATCTTTGACCAACAGATGCATATCTGTATCCAGTCATGTGAAAGCCATAGATTTAGGACTTAATGGATTTATTTCTATTGATTGAATTCCTTATATGAACTGTAACTTAGTAAAATCGTTGAAATTGTTGCAAGTTGCATTCATGTTTTTGTTTGGTATACATACATTTTTGGACTTATAAATGAAAGATATGTACCCAATGATTTATGAAGAATATAACGTATAAATGCCTCATTAGCTCTACTGTCATACCCCATCAGAACCCAAAATATAAGATTGTTTAACTCCAGTGTTTGTAAATGAAGTAAATGAAAACATGGTTAAAACTATAATTTTGATATCATGGATTGTCAGTCCTTGCATCCATAGCGTAGTCTATGGATTTAAGAGTGGTTGCATTTCTCAAGCCCCATCCCTCAGTTTTTTACTGAAACTGTGGCGGGGAAACACTTTGTGAATGTTTCAATTAAGGATTGTGGCTTTAAACACCTTTAATAGAGTAATAGTGTTATTATGATGTAATCCTCTAGTGAGTGAGTTACTTTCTTCCCTGCAATGTTCCCTATCATTGGTTATGTTACTCTGGCCTTTGCTATCATTGGTTATGTTACCCTGGCCTTTGCTATCATTGGTTACAGCATGTTAACCTGGCCTTTGCTATCATTGGTTATGTTACCCTGGCCTTTGCTTTCTCTGCCTTTTTTAAAGTTGCAAGTTTTGGCACATTAATTCAACAACATACTGTAGCACCCTGCTTCCCACTGCTGATTTGCCTCTGAAGCCAAGCAGGGTCGGCACAGGTAGACAATGAACCAGATGTTTCACCGAATGTATAAATCTTAAGCATCGGGTTGGCATTTCCCACTCACTGCAAATTTTCTCATCGATGAAAGATTTAATCTCAGTATAGTTTTCTGTTCCTAAAACTAGAATCAGAGTGGACTGTGTTTTGTAGACTTTACCCTTTGCCAAAGTTTGAAAAAAATGTCATTGTTTAGAAAGAGTGCAAGGGTGAATTGAGTAGGCGTTCCCTAACGGAAATAGGAAAATACATACTAGAACGCGCCAATCTTGCTAGCTCGTGCTTGGCTCTGCCCACCGCCTTGCTTGTTCTGCCCACTATGATTAATTAGCTCCCATTGGTAACGACAGGCTGTGGTCTATCTTGGGTTAGTTATAAAACATCTTTGGGGTCCCTGGATGAGGAACCTGATGTAGCTGGAAGTGGTGCAAATAGACGTGTGAAAAATAACGTGTGGAGAAATAAACAGGTGGATTATTTTTTTCACAAGGGAGAAACGTGAAAAATGTACATGTGAAACTTCACACGTGTTCGAAAACCACGTGTCTGATTGAAGATAAAAAATAAATAAATAAACAATTCACGTTTTTTTCAAATTTTTTCATGGTTTTTGTAAGGGTATGGTAACTAGGGAAGATTGACTCTGTGTTTTTTGTTTTCTCATGACTGTGGAACTCAGCTGTCAATCACCATGATGAGAGGGGATGGCATAAATGGGGCATGGAAGACGGGTTATTTTTGGTTGACGTTTGATGCACTGATGACTGTGTGTGTGTGTGTGTGTGTGTGGCGTGGGAGGACAGGGACTGTGACAGGAGCTCTGTTGAACACTGATCATTTGGGGTCATTTATCTATTTTGGGCTAAAAGCAGAAAGGACAAGACAGAAACAGAAGCAGCTCTCGCTGCCTCATTCTATATGTTAGTCATGACCTGTGAAATAAACTCAACATAAAAATGATTTAGGCACAAATAACGAACAAGTATTTCAGATTAGCTACCCCAACCTTAAACTTCAACATTAGGAATAATGGTCTCCAAATATCATCGTCTAGGAGCGACTTCCACCATCTCCTGTTCCTGCTGCGGTGGGCGTGTCTTAGGAGTGGCTGGGAAGGTGATTGGTGGGATGGGTTGCCGTGGTGATAGAGAATCGGCCCCTCCCCCCTACCCCTCCACTCCCACCTCACAAGCATCTTCAGTCTCCTATCTAATCAACACTTTACCACGGTTTTGTCACTGCCTTAGGAAACTGTGTTCTATGTACCTATATCTTATGCATGCTCCCAACACGTCGGAGTGCTTCTTTGGTTGTTTTTTTACTTCGTTTTGTCTTTCTTGCTATCTTTTATGCTCAACTATTTTGAATATTATGTTATTCCTTTTTTGACAAATGAAAGTACCAAACATTTTCAAAAAATGCTCACACTTTTGTCAAACCCACATTAGTAGTAACACTGGCTTTAGGCTGTCTTCTCTGCTCAGGGAACGCGTTCAGTTTCGTCAGTGGATGAGGAGAGTTTCATCACTACCAGCCTTAAATTTACTGACTAAACACACACACACACACACTGCCTCTTGAAGATAAGAGCAACGACAGGGGGAGAAGCAGCAAAATTGGATTTGGGTTCTAAAAACACCAGAGGAACAAGAGAATTGGGTGTTAAACGTCCCAGAACACAAACTACAAACAAAAGATAGGAAAGGACGCTTTATTGTTCGCTCAGGATTCATGGGGAGACAGGTGTTTTGTCAACCAATTTAGCAAGATCCCGAGACAATTCCCCCTGCCTTTATTGAGCTGAGGACCATTGTTGAGAACGAGAGAGAGGAGAGGGAGAGGGGAGAGAGAGAAACAGAAAGAGAGAGAGAAAGGGCTAGAGAGAGAGAGAGAAAAGGCTAGAGAGAGAGCGAGAGAAACAGAAAGAGAGCGAGAAAGGGCTAGCACATTGGAGGAAACATGCTCAGATCACACAGTAACTATGGCCTACTGCTTCTCTGTGTACTCCATGTCTGTAGCTCTTTGGAACAATAGATAGATACAGCCCTATTCTTAGTGAATGGCCCTTCAGCACGCAGACCTGCTCTTCTCTCCTGAACATTACTGGTGTGGTGTGGCAACCTATAAGTGGATGGGTAACCATATCGCTGTCACATAATGAATATCCTGTAGATCACATCTGGGTCAACAATAATGAGGAGAATCTCACTGTGAGCTTGAATGAATACAACTGCCATCTTGGATTTGTGTGGTAGAACATGTACTGTAGATGGAGGGCTAAACCCATTGGTGTCAGCTGTGATGTAGCCCTGTTCAGAGCTGTGATGTAGCCCTGTTCAGAGCTGTGATGTAGCCCTGTTCAGAGCTGTGATGTACCTATAGCAGAGCGTGTATAACGTAATGGTGTATTCCTGTTCTTCTCCTCAGGGGGCTAAACTGCCCATGTCCATCATCATCGTTGGAGTGGGACAGGCTGAGTTTGACGGTAAGAAGCTACATCTCCTTTTTGTGACATTATTCCTGTTAATATAATTATATCATATGCCATGTGACAGATGCCATATCCAAAGCAACTTACAGTTATGAGTGTACTGATTTTACGTACGGCTGGTCCCGGGAATAGAACCCACTATGTTGGCGTTGCCAGTGCCATGCTCTACTAACTAAGATACAGATGACCATTACAACATTACTACACATACTGCAGTTGGACCTGAAACATTTTCACTTACAGTTTACAATACCTGTTGTAGTTTACAATACCTGTTGTTGTAGTTTACAATACCTGTTGTTGTAGTTTACAATACCTGTTGTTGTAGTTTACAATAACTGTTGTTGTAGTTTACAATACCTGTTGTTGTAGGTTACAATACCTGTTGTTGTAGGTTACAATACCTGTTGTTGTAGGTTACAATACCTGTTGTTGTGGGGGGGGAGTTTTTGATACCAATATCAAGAAAAAAATTACTACCTGGTATTATTGCTCAATAATCACATTGGCTGTTCTCCGAGTGCTGGACCTAAAACGTTATAAAGACCTGTTTAGACTTAATGTTGAAACCTTTATCTGATATTTATTGTTTAAACTATACCCAGATCTGCTGATATATTATTTTATGTATGACGCTGATCTTTAATACATTCAGACGACTAATGAAAAGGCACTCTGCAGCCTCTCCACGTTCTCATCATTACCATTAGCCTGCCCTGAAAGCTAATTGAATGAGAGTGAGTCGATGATTAACTGATTAAATGTATACAATTCAGACATGCAGAAGCCAGGTGCTGTGCTGCTGCTCTTGTTTCTAGCAATTAGTCAGACGAATGACCTGCAAGACAATTAGCAACAAATTTTGATGAGAGAGAGAGAGAGAGAGAGAGAGAGAGAGAGAGAGAGAGAGAGAGAGAGAGAGAGAGAGAGAGAGAGAGAGAGAGAGAAGGAAAGTATTGTAGTATGGGGTTGAGTGGGTTTTGGTGTAATGTAGTTTGAAGTGGTCAGGGCTAATGGCTGGGTTCATCAGGGTTCTTAGGAGTTCTTATGAATTCCAAGTAGAGTTCTGATTAACAAGCTGATGATTATTAGATGCTCTATCGTCAGGCAGAATAGATTAGAATTCAGACAGGTCATCTCAATATGAATGTGGTTCCTGTAGGAGGTAGAATCTGAAGAGCTTATGAAAAGAACATATTTGTGGTTTGCGAGTAAGAAAGAGGGAAAATAAAGTGATTAAAACATTAACATGCGTGTACTCAGTGTGCGCTGACCAGCTGGAAAGTGTCTTAATTGACATTTTCAACCTGTCCCTGACCCAGTCTGTAATACCTACATGTTTCAAGCAGACCACCATAGTCCCTGTGCTCAAGAACGCCAAGGTAGCCTGTCTAAATGACTACCGCCCCTTAGCACTCACATCTGTAGCCATGAAAAACATTGAAAGGCTGGTCATGGCTCACATCAACGCTATCATCCCAGACACCCTGGACCCACTCCAATTCACATACCTCCCCAACACATCCACAGATGACAAAATCTCTCTTGCACTCCACTCTGCCCTCTCCCACTTAGACAAGAGGAACACCAATGTGAGAATGCTGTTCATTGACTACAGCTCAGCGTTCAACACCACAGTGCCCTCCAAGTTCATGACTAAGCTAAGGATCCTGGGACTGAACACCTCCTTCTGCTTCTGGATCCTGGACTTCCTGACGAGCCGCCCCCAGGTGGTGAGGGTAGGCAACAACACATCCGCCACGCTGACCCTCATCACAGGGGCCCCACAAGGGCACATGCTTAGTCCTTTCCTGTACTCCCTGTTCACCCACGACTGCGTGGCCGCGGACGACTCCAACACCATCATTAAGTTTGCAGGATACGCAATGGGTTAGGCCTGATCCCCGATGACAATGATACAGGGAGGAGGTCAGTGACCTGGCAGTGTGGTGCAGGAACCACAACCTCTCTCTCAACATCAGCAAGACAAAGGAGCTGATTGTGAGCTATAAGAAACGGAGGTCTCAGCACGCCCTAATTCACATTGACGGGACTTCAGTGAAGCAGGTCGAGAGCTTCAAGTTCGTAGGTGTCCACATCACTAAGGATCTATCATGATCCACACAGACCAACACAGTCGAGAAGAGGGCACGACAGCGCCTCTTCCCCCTCGGGAGGCTGAAAAATGTTCCATGGGCCCACAGATCCTCACCATTGAGTGCATCTTGACTGGCTGCATCACCGCCTGGTATGGCAACTGCTCGGCATCTGACCGCAAGGCGCTACAGAGAGTAGTGCGTTCGGCCCAGTGCATCACTGGAGCCAAGCTCCATATCATCCAAGACCTGTATACCAGGCGGTGTCAGAGGAAGGCCCTAAAAAGACTCCAGCCACCCAAGTCATAGACTGTTCTCTCTGCTACCACACGGTAAGCGGGGCCGATGCACCAAGTCTGGAACCAACAGGACCCGGTAAATCTTCTACCCCCAAGCCATAAGACTGCTAAATAGTTAGTCCAGGTAGCTGTGGTTAACTATTTAACTATATGCATTGACCCTTTTTCTTACTAACTTTTTGACTCATTAAATATGCTGCTGCTACTGTTTAATATCTGTCACTTTATTCTTAGTTAGATGTAGAGTACCAAATGTGTGCTTACTACATGATTCCATATGTGTTATTTCATAGTTTTGATGTCTTCACTATTATTCTACAATGTAGAAATAGTAAAAATAAATAAAAACCCTTGAATGAGTAGGTGTGTCCAAACTTTTGACTGGTACTGTACGTATCTACCTCAATTACTTCATACCCCTGCACATGAACTCAGTCCTGGTACCCCGTGTACAGTATAAAGCCAAGTTATCGTTACTCATTGTGTATTTATTATTACTTTTATTATTACGTGTTTTACTTTTCTATAATTTCAATTTATTTCTCTCTGCATTGTTGGGAAGGGCCCATAAGTAAGCATTTGAATGTTTGTCTACACCTATTGTTTAGGAGGAATGTGACGAATAAAACATTATTTCATTTTATTTTATATACTAGGCACACACACTTAAAAATGCTCAAATCACAGAAAAAAGTTTTTCATCAAGTTCGGTGTTGCTCTTGAAAACAAGATTTTCATCTCAATGTCTGCATAATCAATTAACCTACAGCTCAGATACCCATACATACCCCACAAGACAAGCCACCAGGGGTCTCTTCACAGTCCCCAAGTCCAAAACAAATTCACATTAACGCACAGAATTATACTAAATCTCTTCCATCGCCAATGACTCACTCAAAATTACCTTTAAAAAATGTATTAATCAACATCTAATGGAACGGTGGGGTCTGTGAGGGGACACACACACAAACACACACACAAACACACACACACACACACACACACACACACATACACACAAACACACAAACACACACACACACACACTTCAGCACACACATTGTTTTGTAGTTGTATTGTTGTATATTGTTGTATTTTATCATGTGTGTGACTGTCCTTGTCTATCATTGTATCATCAGTGTTTTGTTACTTGTCATGTCTTGTGTTTTTTGTGGAGCCCAGGAAGAGTAGCTGCTGCTTGATTTGATTTTAAAAGTGTTCTTGTTTGATGTGCGTGTGTGTGTGTTTGGTGTGTGTTTGGTGTGTGTTTGGTGTGCGTTTGGTGTGCGTTTGGTGTGTGTTTGGTGTGCGTGTGTGTGTGTGTTTGGTGTGTGTGTGTGTGTTTGGTGTGTGTTTGGTGTGCGTGTGTGTGTGTTTGGTGTGCGTGTGTGTGTGTTTGGTGTGTGTTTGGTGTGCGTGTGTGTGTGTGTGTGTGTGTGTGTGTTTGGTGTGTGTGTTCTCTTAACCCTGCAGCCATGGTGGAGTTGGATGGTGATGACATCAGAATCTCTTCCAGAGGGAAGCTGGCAGAGAGAGACATTGTCCAGGTGACTCTCTCACACACACACACACACACACTTTAGTAAGTCACACCGGCCATGAACACAGCTAGGAACAAACACAGCTTACCTTGACCAGTTGAAATGTCAATGCTTTCCCTAGGAGGTCTTTATCCAGTGAGGGGTATTGTGGGATTTTTTTAAGCATTCATTTACAGTTTTTGTACAATCGCTAGGACCCATTTCTCAATACTTAGGTCACTTTTTCAAAACTCTTCACACAGTTCTCCTAACCAAGTTTCAGCTTGGCACAGCAGTTCATTTCACATCCAAAATGCACTAAAACTACCAAAGCACTTCATACATGTCTCAAATCAACTCATTCTTCCATAACACTAGCAAAGGTTGTCACCCAACAAGCACACGTTGTCACTCATAAAACAATGACCTAAAAAACACTAACAACAGGTAGCATTACACAATGTTTTCTTTTGTTAAATGTCTTCACCAAACAAGAATGACACCTCTCTACTGTTTAGAGTTCACTGCAGTATATGGTACAGGAATGAATCAGACAGGATGCAATATGCTTCAGTATGTTTTATGGCGTTGAGTGATTCCAAAATACAATAGTTTGTATATACACCATCTACCGACACAGATACAGTAGCAATGCTAGTCAACCCTGTCTTCTGCATGGCCACAGGTTCTCATCCACATCACATCTTATGAATTGGGCAATGCACCTAGGAAAGAATATTTTGGCATGCCTGGTCCATCCCTGGCAATCTTCTGCAGAAATGTCCAGGCATCCAGCATTCATTGCGTCCAGGTGGGACATTTTTGATCATGTGGATGGTGGTCATAAACCTGCCACCTCCATGAGGAAAATACTTCCTCTATGGGGTTGAGGAATGGAGAGTAAGGTGGGAGGAAAAGTGACACCATCCTGGGATGGGCTGCAAAGTGGTGAAATGTCACATTGTCCCATACAATTACAAATGTTGGCCGGTGTTGTATGGCCCAATTAGCGGTTTGTGTAACAGCAATCCATCAGAGGATATTGCTGCACACATTGTGATGTTGGCACCCTTCTGGCCTGGGACATCCACTGTGGCTCTTTTCCCAACCACATTCTTTCCTTGCCGCCGTGTTTTGGCCAAGTTGAAACCAGCCTCATCCACAAAGATGAATATGTGGGGTGTTTGCCTGGCTTCAATCTCCATGACTCTCTAAAATAAATCCACAAGGCAACATAAGAGTTAGGCTATTATGGTAGTTTACATTATACCTAAAAACATGCCATTTTGTGCCTCTCAACTCACTCTGTGAGTTTTATGCCATTGTTTCTGATGACCATATCAACGATTGCAGTTTCCTGCACAGCAGTGAAAATCCTACCTCTCCCGCCCGTGGGAGGTAACCGTTGGGTCTGAAGAAGAAATACAAAAACAATTACACACAAGTGGGTTTGGAGGCTTTGCTCAATTTCCTGTTGTAATGTGCAGTTCAGTCAGATGCCCTTGCAGAATGCACATCTTACCTGTTGTTTTGCCAGAAATGTCTCACAATAGATGCCACTGTTGAGGGTAGCAGATGTGGCTGCACTCTCAGACCAGCCTCTCATTGATAGACCATGATGTATTACATGATCAATTATAGTAGCCCTAATCTCATCTGAGACTACAGCTCTCGATCTTCCTCTCAATCCTCTTCCACCACGCATACGTACTCCTCTCCCTCTCCCAGCCACTCTTCTTCCTCTGTCAGCCACTTCTCTATCTCTGGCTGGGTGCATGTTTACATTACAGTACAGCATTATTCCTAAGATGTCCCCTTTTGTATAGATGGTAATGTAGTTGAAAGACTAACACCTGGGTAGGTGTCCAGCTACAATGGGAATCAGCTGTGGCTGGTCTAATTGTTTTGATTGTATTTCATTGTTTAGATTTGGAATATATTTCAACACAGTATCAATGTAGAAATTTAGCAAATTAATTGCTGTCTTATTCAATTTTGTGTTATGTTAGGTTTTGAACTTAAGTTTAACAGTTTTGAAAACAGTATGTAAACATGTGCAAATTGGCCTGTAGGTACATAGAGTTTTGGTGGTGGTTGTGTCTGAGTGAGATAAGAATTCATGAAATTTGAAAGATGAAGTCATTGAATGCATTTTGTGCCAAAGCAATGGAAAATGATCCCCAGTTTAGCCCACATAGACTGCTGTTGTGCTCACTGTGTGAAGAGGTTTGAAAAAGTGACCTAAGTATTGAGAAATGGGTCCTAGCGAGTGTAAAAAAACAAAACTGTACATTTTAAGTGTTTATTTATAATGTCATATTCATGAGAGGTTATGAGAAGTTGTCATAAGGTATTTTGTCTCTCCCTGCCAGTTTGTCCCATTCAGAGACTACATGGATCGCACAGGGAACCATGTCCTCAGTATGGCCCGGCTGGCCAAGGATGTCCTGGCTGAGATCCCCGATCAGTTCATCTCCTATATGAAGAGTCGGGGCATCAAACCCAACCCTGCACCGCCCCCCTACACACCCTCTGGACACACACACCACACACAGATCTGACCACCTCACACACACCTTTACACTGAGTACTGATGAGAGAGACACCGTCAACGATTTGCAACCCCTAGGAATCGTGGGAGGGGTAATCTCTGTCTACTTCCTGATTGGAACATCAGGACAGGAAGTGATGTAAGAGGAAGCTGTTAAATGGTCAACAGGTGTTTGTGTCAAAACTCTCCCGGACAGGTAACTCTCTGGACTGGGGAAGGCAACAGTGTTTCTGTTCATTGTGGTTCTATCTCTTCTGTTTGTCTCTCTGGAGGAAAAGAGAGACTGCCACGGAGAGATTATACGTTGCTATGCCATACAAGGACTTGGTGATCGATGAATTGTCTTTTTATCAACATACATGGGCCAGTGACTGTTTCTTCTTGTGTTGTTTAAGAGCAGGTGTGATTGAGGGGTCATGTTGTGGTTGAAACTTGTGCCTGTCTGTGGAGTGGTCATCTAACCGGACAAGTGGAACCCTTACATGAACTCTAACCTCTCACCTTCGACCTTTGATCTTGCATGTGATTGGTGTATTGGAGCGCGTGTGTTAAGGTGATGATGTTTTTAGAAACCTTTCCATCAGTTTACTAGTTGGTTTTGGGCCTCAGACATGTCCACATATTGATTTGTAGCTTCTTCATTCAAGGTGAAAAAAAGAAAAGTATTTTGTATTTTTTTGTTTTTCATTGATTCACTTAGTTTTTCGTACTCCCATAAGTTATCGACTCTTCTCTTGCTTTACATTTCAAAGCATGTTCGTGTAGGATGAAATTTCCCTGTATGCCTGTATCTATAATGTATCAAAGTGGCATGGATATATAAGGATATATAATGAATTTGTATTTGTTTAGTTATTTTATCATTTCTACGTACCTTCCCAGTTTAGGTTTCTCTACAACACACAGTTAGTTAGAATAATATGGTAAAGCACAAGGGCGAGATACTTTAACAACCACCACAGCAATTGGTACAACCTGTCTGTGACGTCATCATAACTGTGACATACATCATCATAAGTATTGGTTTTGATAGTTGACCAGGTCAAATTGGGGATCAGTCAAAGATATATTAAATATACATATCAATACGCAATTCAAAAGCACAACAAATTCTACTACTCTTTCAACTATTCATATTTTATTCTCTCTCACTCTCTCTCCCTCTCTCTCTCTCTCTGGTCTGCGCACAGACTCTATGCTCCCTGAGAACAAGCCATTATTGTATTATAATCAGATGAAGCCAGGCTAAAATTAAATCAAGTGAAGTATCGACATAGTCTGGACACCCGCAGTGCAGCATACACAGACAGACAGACAGAGAGATCTCCTCAGCTAGATCAATACTCCGTATGCCTTAATCATACTGTAGACAGCATTCCAACCAAGCCTGATAAAGAACTAGGGTTCCATAATTACGGTAACTAAATACCAAAAATATAGAGGTTTTCCAGAAATCCCGGGTGGAAGATTTCCTGGAATCAGAAGGGGTACTTTTGGGAAAGTAAATGTTGCCATCCTTTATACAACTCCCTTCTCTTAAGAGTTTGAATTACTGGAGTTAAAATCCATGAGAGGACTGCACTGAGGACAAAAGATCACAATTCCTGAAGCTGGCTTTTACATTGTTGTGCATGGTATATGATGTACTGTGTGTACAGGGAATTCTATAGCTTGGTTTTCTCCTTATTGAGTTATATAGACCAAGGGTATTAGGACTGGGTGTTTAGTAATTAGAGTACTTTACAACAATACATATTCCTCCCCATTAACTTTAAGGAAAGCACTTTATTCTATTCCTTAAAGGTGTACTGGTATTTCCAGAGTGTGTTTTATAATTTTTTGGGGAGATGATGATGATCGTATTGATATATCATATGATAATATCCTTGTTTATTTTGTTCTGGAATGTGTGTGATGATAAGCCATTTAATCTGCACAGTACACTACAATAAAAATGAATAGAATTGCATATTGACTTGAATAGGCATGTTCATTCTAGTAGTTCTATTTCTATATAGAAAGACAGTGTCTCTCCTCAAATCCTGATCGGTAGGGTTGCCAGATTGTGTACTGTACATCCATCCACTCACACGGGGTACAAAGACAAGACAGTGTTGTATATGTCATGCCAACATCTGTAACATAGACACCATCTTATCCGGATTATGTGCATGGTAATGGCAAGTCATGGCAGCAAGTTCAGTGGACTGTTTGCTTTCTCTTCTGTTTTGGTCTCTCGTGCCTGGCCATTTCTGTTGTTATGGTAAGCTCTCTTGATAGGAGATATCACCCATGGTGAAACTGTAGCCGACCAGCATGTTGCACACAGTTCATTGTTTTTAATACTTTTTATCTTTTTTTATACACCTCTTTCCATGTTTGTTGTTTAACTCTCTGGGTTTCTAAATTGCATGGTCCCCCTTTTTTTCTTTGAAACGGTTTTAATTGTACATGATCGTTGTCATACGATGTGTTGTGAAAGGCTTTCATTGGATTGCCATGAATAAAATTAATTTAATAAACAAATGACTACTTTTATAAAAGTTGTTGGAGACTTTGATGTAGAGGTCTTCACGGGTCCACCCGAATACCAGAGGTTCCAAAATTCAATTGTCGGGTTGGGTCCTGTTTCATTAATATAGGGTCTCGGGGTCTATGTAATTAAAGCTGATTAACCACGGCTCTGCATAGCCTGTAGCATATTTAATTTACACTAATAAGTGTGATTGATTTCTATAAGGCTTAGCCAACATACGAAGACATATTCATAAACCGGAAGAGCAACTTGGCTGATAAACATACTTTTGTTGTCACCTGGGTCCAATCGGGTCTGGTCTAGACCCGGACCCATTACAGTACGGGTAGGGTCTAAGTCTGGTTGTCATCAGGTCCGCTCGGGTCCGGGTCTGATTGTCCTCGGTTCCGTTCGGGTCCTCTACTTTGACGTCCCAATTATTCATTTCACTGAAGCTCAACAGACTGTTCTGTATAGACTGTAGAAGTTTTGCCACTAACAATATACTGTAGTCCTTCCTATAACAAATTGTGAAATAATTGGATGATTTGTTTTATGAAACTAATTCAAATATTTTAGCCTCTGGACAGTTTTTACAGCAGTGGGCTAAATCAGGGTCATACAGAGTGTTTTTTGGTAGTCTTAAACAAATCTACTCTGAAACAAAGGTATACACCTCACACACATGGTTATGGGTGTAAAAAAAGAAGACACCTGTACCATATCAGATATAGAGTTGAAATGTATTACATTTTGAGTTTACATCCCAATATTACACTTTATATACATCACAGAAGATTGAAATATAACAATACAGGAAACACCGGATTTTCGACAGCTTTTTTGAAATAATGTTTATTAGTTCTGAAATTCCACCCATGAGGCCACTAGGTAATTTGACTGTAGGAAAAGGCTACAAGTTGATTTGTCTCACGTTGCCAAATCTCCCATTGACAACCAGGACACCAAGGCCTAATGGGGTAATTCCTAAATCAATGTCCTATAAAGAAGGTCTGTGCTCATTGACACTAACTAGTCCAGTGATTGGCTTCCCTGGTCCAGCTCAGGGTTGTTGTCGCATTTCCCAGAACTCTAACACATTCACAGAAAAATGGAACACCTTCATAGTTCTATCATCAGAACACCACATGAACTCCTCTATATCTGTTCTGCCGGACTAGATCTCTGACCTGCCCAAAGTGTGGTCTGATGTGTGACAGCCCAGCCACCCAGCCGCGTTGACCTTGGCCACGTTGAGGATTATCCTGGACAGTACCAGCACACTCAGGAGATGGCACATCTAGTTGAAGGGCCAGACAAGACAGTAACAGTGTGTTCCTATGCCTGGGCTAATGGGTGACCCTTGAACCTGATGTGCCAGATCTCTGCCCTGTCCAAGTGGGAATCAGGGTAGGGCAGAGATGTGACCAGATGTATGCCAGCCCAGACACCCAACAGCTCAGCTGCCCAGCCGTCCAGGCACTGTTGTTGGCTGACCCTTGACCTTGATGTGACAACTTCCTTGGGTGCTGCGCAACTGTCCCTGTGTCTTGTTTAGAAGCTTCCCGACACCAACGAGAAGATAGCTTTTGAGACAACCACACCATGAAAATAAACAGGGAATGCTTC
>QNTS01004970.1:29404-48125 GCA_003317085.1 Hucho hucho
GACAGCCCAGCCACCCAGCCGCGTTGACCTTGGCCACGTTGAGGATTATCCTGGACAGTACCAGCACACTCAGGAGATGGCACATCTAGTTGAAGGGCCAGACAAGACAGTAACAGTGTGTTCCTATGCCTGGGCTAATGGGTGACCCTTGAACCTGATGTGCCAGATCTCTGCCCTGTCCAAGTGGGAATCAGGGTAGGGCAGAGATGTGACCAGATGTATGCCAGCCCAGACACCCAACAGCTCAGCTGCCCAGCCGTCCAGGCACTGTTGTTGGCTGACCCTTGACCTTGATGTGACAACTTCCTTGGGTGCTGCGCAACTGTCCCTGTGTCTTGTTTAGAAGCTTCCCGACACCAACGAGAAGATAGCTTTTGAGACAACCACACCATGAAAATAAACAGGGAATGCTTCTAATGAATTTGTAGGCCCTTGGGTGTCACTATCAGACGTTTAAACCTGGATATAGACATGAGGAGCACTCTTCTGATTAGCAGAGAAAATATTACATTATATTCACTAATGGGTTCCATGTTTTTAACACAAGTACCAATCTGTAAATAAACCTAGTAGTAATATACGTTTAACTAATGTCAGTTTACGTGACTAGCTACAATAGTTAAACGTCACTATCTTGAAATATTTTCTAATGAGACCATGTTGATAGGAACCACAATGTCATTGTGTTTGTGGTTCCTGTAAGGTAACGGGACAAAGTCTCTTTCAGAAGGACATTTGAGCCCCACAATGAGCCCATCCTCCTATAGCTCCTTCCACCAACCTCCTCTGGTCTGAATAACTAATAAATAACCCAGTGGAGGACGCAAACACACACGCAGTGGAGGACGCTAACACACACACAGGCACAAACACACACAAACAAACACACACACAAACACACACAAACACACACACACATGCATAATTGATGAATATCACCTCGTCAAAGCTGTGAATTCACAGTGAAATTTGCTCTCCTAGATTCACTCTTTCTCTTGTTCTTTCTGCACAAAAATACAAAATCTAAACTCCAGATCATTTATCTACCTTGAAAAACCCCTGAAAAACCACTCGACCATACTGCCACTCACGTGAGAATGGCACACACGCTTTAAAACCATTTCCTCACTCAGAAGGCCAGAGCTAATGGACACTGTCAGAGACAAATGGAGGAGATGAGAGCGGTCAACTTCACATGAAATATTTGATAATCTGTTCACAGGACTATTTGTTATTTCCTGTGGCAGGTAAATATGTTCCAGTACAAAATGTTCAGGTTCTACTCAACTTCTGTTTCTCTATTTGTTGTTATCTCTTTCTGTCCATCTCTTTTCTTTTTTTGTGTGTGTGGACTCATGCATACTTAGTATCAGATGCACGTGCTCTCTAACAATCCATTACCAGTGCATCATTGTCTACTGAAACTGTATCTATAGCAGTTTCCAATCTAGAATCTAATCTCACACTGTCAATTGGATTAATTTTATTCATTTATTAGACGGGCAAATTCCATTGCACTCCAAAGCTGAGAGACCGGCTCAAGTGGAAAAGGTGTTGCACTGATGAAACACCCAGCTCACAGGCCACAGGGTGGTAATTGCAGGAAATTAAACACATTTCCAATTCATGCATAACAATTATTGAACTGGTTAGTCATTATTTTTCTCAGTGACATCGGCTATATATTTAACATCTACCGAAGTGAGGACCCTGTTACCCCAAGGCACTGCAGCAGTTGATGAATTTACAAGAAATGTGAAATTTTTTGAAAATAAAAAATAAATCTTGAATTGAAGACGACTAGAATGTTCCCTCAGGCCTGGAGGGAAGTTAAGGTCATTACGCTACCCAAGAATAGTAAAGCTCCATTTACTGGCCTGTTACCAACCCTTAGTAAAGTTTGTGGAGGAAAAAATTGTGTTTGACCAGATACAAAGCTATTTTACAGACTTTCAGCACACTTATAGGGAATGACATTCAACAAAGCACAGCACTTATACAAATGACTGATGATTGGCTGAGAGAAATGGATGATAAAAATATTCTGGGGGTTGTTTTGCTAGACTTCAGTGCGGCTTTTGACGTTATCGATCATAGTCTGCTGCTGGAAAAAAAACTTATGTGTTATGGCTTTTACATCCCCTGCTATATTGTGGATAAACACCCTCTGTGTTCTGTCCAACAGAACACAGAGGGTGTTCTTTAATGGTAGCCTTCTCCGACCTAATCCAGGTAGAATCAGAAATTCCCCAGGGCAGCTGTCTAGGCCCTTTACTTTTTTCAAACTTTACTAATGACATGCCACTGGCTTTGAGTAAAGCCTGTCTGTCCATGCATGCGGATGACTCAACACTATGTACGTCAGCTACTACAGCGACTGAAATGACAGAAACACTTAACAAAGAGCTGCAGTTAGTTTCAAAATGGGTGGCAAGGAATAAGTTAGTCCTAAATATTTCAAAAACTAAAAGCATTGTATTTGCGACAAATCATTCACTAAACCATAAACCTCAACTAAATATTGTAATAAATAATGTGGAAATTGAGCAAGCTGAGGTGACTAAACTGTTTGGAGTAACCCTGAATTGTAAACTGTCATGGTCAAAACATATTGATACAACAGTAGCTAAGACGGGGAGAAGTCTGTCCATAATAAAGAGCTGCTCTACCTTCTTAACAGCACTATCAATAAGTCAGGTCCTACAGGCACTAGTTTTGTCGCTCCTGGACTACTGTTCATTCGTGTGGACAGGTGCCACAAAAAAGGACTTAGGAAAATTGCAACTGGCTCAGAACAGGGCAGCACGGCTGGATGTACACAGAAAGCAAACATTAATAATATGCATGTCACTCTCTCCTGCCTCAAAGTTGAGGAGAGATTGACTTCATCACTACTTGTATTTGTGAGAGGTATTGACATGTTGAAATCACCGAGATGTCTGTTAAATGTTTTATTTAACTAGGCAAGTCAGTTAAGAATAAATTCTTATTTACAATGACAGTCAAGAACTGTGAGTTAACTGCCTTGTTCAGGGGCAGAACAACAGATTTTATTCAATCTAGCAACCTTTCGGTTACTGGCCCAATGCTCTAACCACTAGGCTACCTGCCACCTAGTGCACAGCTCAGACACCCATGCGTACCCCACAAGACATGCCAACAGAGGTCTCTTCACAGTCCACAAGACCAGAACAGACTATGGGAGGCGCACAGTACTACATAGAGCCATGACTACATTGAACTCTTTTCCACATCAGGTAACTGATGCAAGCAGTAGAATCAGATTTAAAAAAACAGATAAAAAATACACCTTATGGAACAGCGGGGACTGTGAAGCAACACAAACATAGGCACAGACACATGCATACAAACACATGATAACATACACACTATACACACACGTACACATGGATTTTGTGTTGTAGATATGTGGTAGTGGAGTAGGGGCCTGAGGGCACACACTTAGTGTTGTGAAATCTGTTATGAATGTCTTACAATGTTTTTTTTTATTGTATAACTGCCTTAATGTTGCTTGATAATTCCACTTATCCTTTGGCTTCTATGTTTTTGTCTTGCAGTGAACAATGACTGTATATGGATGGACATCTTAATGCGTACTTCTAAATTATATTATGTGAGCTAAGGATAAAAAAATGTAAATATATATAAAGACCTTTTCTTTAAAGTATAATTTTTTAGAAAGTACTAATGTTACTGTCCCCACTACAACAACAAAAACTACTTAAATACATTGTCCTTACAGTATATATACAGTACCAGACAAAGGTTTGGACACACCTACTCATTCCAGGGTTTTTCTTTATTTTTACTATTTTCTACATTGTAGAATAATAGTGAAGACATCAAAACTATGAAATAACACATATGGAATCATGTAGTAACCCAAAAAAAGTGTTAAACAAATCAAAATATATTTTAGATTTTAGATTCTTCAAAGTTGCCACCCTTTGCCTTGATGACAGCTTTGCACACTCTTGGCATTCTCTCAACCAGATTCATGAGGTAGTCACCTGGAATGGATTTAAATTAACAGGTGTGCCTTGTTAAAAGTTAATTTGTGGAATTTCTTTCCTTCTTAATGCATTTGAGCCAATCAGTTGTGTTGTGACAAAGTAAGGGTGGTATACAGAAGATAGCCCTATTTGGTAAAAGACTAAGTCCATATTATGGCAAGAACAGCTCAAATAAGCAAAGAGAAATGACAGTCCATCATTACTGTAAGACATGAAGGGCAGTCAATGCGGAACATTTCAAGAACTTTGAAAGTTTCTTCATGTGCAGTCGCAAAAACCATCAAGCGCTATGATGAAACTGCTTCTCATGAGGAACGCCACAGGAAAGGAAAACCCAGAGTTACCTCGCTGCAGAGGATAAGTTCATTAGAGTTACCAGCCTCAGAAACTGCACCCCAAATAAATGCTTTACAGAGTTCAAGTCACAGACACATCTCAACATCAACTGTTCAGAGGAGACTGCGTGAATCAGGCCTTCATGATGGAATTGCTGGAAACCACTACTAAAGGACACCAATAAGAAGAAGACACTTGCTTGGGCCAAGAAACACAAGCAATAGATATTAGACCGGTGGAAATCTGTCCTCCAAATTTGAGATTTTTGGTTCCAACTACCGTGTCTTTGTGATACGCAGAGTAAGTGAATGGATAAGACTAGTGGGATTATAATTTGTTTTTCAACAGGACAATGACCCAACACACCTCCAGGCTGTGTAAGGGCTATCTGACTAAGAAGGAGAGTGATGGAGTACTGCATCAGATGACCTGGCCTCCACAATCACCCGACCTCAACCCAAATGAGATGGGTAGAGATGAGTTGCACCGCAGAGTGAAGGAAAAGCTGCCAGCAAGTGCTCAGCATATGTGGGAACACCTTCAAGACTGTTGAAAAAGCATTCCAGGTGAAGCTGGTTGAGAGAATGCCAAGCGTGTACAAAGCTGACATCAAGGCAAAGGGTGGCTACTTTGAAGAATCTCAAATATAAATGTTACGGATCCCTCTGGAACTTTCACTGCGCACACCTGTCCCCTATTCCCACTGATTGTATTTCTATATATGTTCCCTTTTTTCTCCATGGTCTTGTTGATTATTGTTACAATGTCCGTTGGTGCGTGTGAGTACCTGTGCTGTGTGTTTTGGGATTTCGTGCCCTTGTGGATTGCGCAGATGATTACGGGTCTCGTCCTGTGTGTTAATCATTGTGCGCGTGTGTAATTTATTATAGGTACTCCCCGATCTTTTGTTTGGGTTTCAACCCTGTGTTTTGTGTACGTGTTTGTTTGGTCTTGGTCCCCGTGCCTCTATACGGCTCGCCGTAATTTGGGCTGAATAAAAACCTTTATTACGCATTCCTGCACCTGTCTCCCGAATCTCCTCATACCAACGTGACAATAAAATATATTTAGATATGTTTAATAACATTTTTTTGGTTACTACATGATTTCATGTGTGTTATTTCATAGTTTTGATGTCTTCACTATTATTCTACAATGTAGAAAATAGTAAAAATAATAACCCTTGATAGAGTAGGTGTGTCCAAACTTTTGACTGGTACTATATATACAGTGAGGGAAAAAAGTATTTGATCCCCTGATGATTTTGTACGTTTGCCCACTGACAAAGAAATGATGAGTCTATAATTTTAATGGTAGGTTTATTTGAACAGTGAGAGACAGAATAACAACAAAAAAATCCAGAAAAACGCATGTGAAAAATGTTATAAATTGATTTGCATTTTAATGAGGGAAATAAGTATTTGACCCCTCTGCAAAACATGACTTAGTACTTGGCGGCAAAACCCTTGTTGGCAATCACAGAGGTCAGACGTTTCTTGTAGTTGGCCACCAGGTTTGCACACATCTCAGGAGGGATTTTGTCCCACTCCTCTTTGCAGATCTTCTCCAAGTCATTAAGGTTTCGAGGCTGATGTTTGGCAACTCGAACCTTCAGCTCCCTCCACAGATTTTCTATGGGATTAAGGTCTGGAGACTGGCTAGGCCACTCCAGGACCATAATGTGCTTCTTCTTGAGCCACTCCTTTGTTGCCTTGGCCGTGTGTTTTGGGTCATTGCCATGCTGGAATACCCATCCACGACCCATTTTCAATTCCCTGGCTGAGGGAAGGAGGTTCTCACCCAAGATTTGACGGTACATGGCCCCGTCCATCGTCCCTTTGATGCAGTGAAGTTGTCCTGTCCCCTTAGCAGAAAAACACCCCCAAAGCATAATGTTTCCACCTCCATGTTTGACGGTGGGGATGGTGTTCTTGGGGTCATAGGCAGCATTCCTCCTCCGCCAAACACGGCGAGTTGAGTTGATGTCAAAGAGCTCCATTTTGGTCTCATCTGACCACAACACTTTCACCCAGTTGTCCTCTGAATCATTCAGATGTTCATTGGCAAACTTCAGATGGGCATGTATATGTGCTTTCTTGAGCAGGGGGACCTTGCGGGCGCTGCAGGATTTCAGTCCTTCACGGCGTAGTGTGTTACCAATTGTTTTCTTGGTGACTATGGTCCCAGCTGCCTTGAGATCATTGACCAGATCCTCCCGTGTAGTTCTGGGCTGATTCCTCACCGTTCTCATGATCATTGCAACTCCACAAGGTGAGATCTTGCATGGAGCCCCAGGCCAAGGGAGATTGACAGTTATTTTGTGCTTCTTCCATTTGCGAATAATCGCACCAACTGTTGTCACCTTCTCACCAAGCTGCTTGGCGATGGTCTTGTAGCCCATTTCAGCCTTGTGTAGGTCTACAATCTTGTCCCTGACATCCTTGGAGAGCTCTTTGGTCTTGGCCATGGTGGAGAGTTTGGAATCTGATTGATTGATTGCTTCTGTGGACAGGTGTCTTTTATACAGGTAACAAGCTGAGATTAGGAGGACTCCCTTTAAGAGTGTGCTCCTAATCTCAGCTCGTTACCTGTATAAAAGACACCTGGAAGCCAGAAATCTTTCTGATTGAGAGGGGTTCAAATACTTATTTCCCTCATTAAAATGCAAATCAATTTATAACATTTTTCGCATGCGTTTTTCTGGATTTTTTTGTTGTTATTCTGTCTCTCACTGCTCAAATAAACCTACCATTAAAATTATAGACTGATAATTTCTTTGTCAGTGGGCAAACGTACAAAATCAGCAGAGGATCAAATACTTTTTTCCCTCACTGTATCATTGCTCATAACGCTACATCTAGGTCCTGTCACATAGAGAAAGGGAGTTCCATTGTTCACTTTCTGTTAGTCTATCTGACTTACGAGCAGAGGCACATCATTAATAATCAGTCTTATTTTTCAAGCAATATACCTGCAACCTGTGCACAGTGAACATGTCACATCTATTCTTCCTCACTTTGTGCTTGTGTTGAACAGCACCAGGAGAACGTAGGCAGTAGAGCAGTTGGCGTGTCTCATTTGTATGAGTTTGTGCTTGCATTTCACTAGTCGCCACATGCATATTTAGAGCCAGAGGAGACCATTTTAACATGCTTAGAGCACCACCCACACTGTAGCCTTCAAAGTAGCCTGAGCTCCTACTGACTACCGACTCTGCAGTCTGTCTCTGGATTCTAAAGACTCTCACAGCATCATAATGAGGCCACTGACTGGCTCCCTGACTGCAGTCTGTCTCTGGGTTCTAAAGGTTCTGAGGTTCTCAGCATCATAATGAGGCCACTGACTGGCTCCCTGACTGCAGTCTGTCTCTGGGTTCTAAAGGTTCTGAGGTTCTCAGCATCATAATGAGGCCACTGACTGGCTCCCTGAGAGACCACACTTCATATATACTTCATTTGTTTAGTTCGTTACTGCAGTTATAAGAACAGAGAGTGGGAGAGAGGGGAAGGAAGGGAAGAGGAGGAGAGGCAGAAGTAGAGAGAGAGAGAGAGGGGGGCGGGGGGGGAGGAGAGATGGAGGGAGAATGAGAGAACCCTAGTTTAAACACTGTCTATTCAGCATCACAATGCTCCCCTCTGCTGGTCACGGTGAGAAAACTCACTATTATCTGTTGTAATCCGACTGTATTTTAGATCAATTGAATGAATAGTCTTAAATGACAGGTAGGTCAGGTCCTTTTATGTCAGTCTTTAGTAAGAGGCTTTAGAGTGTGAATATGATTCAGGGTAAGGCCGGTTAGGGATGAGAATATGGTATTGTTTGTACTTGGTTGACCTCCTCCCAAATACAGATGAGGTTGGAGAGGAATTTCTGAACCTGCAGGTGAAGGACATCGTTAGAAAGATCAGTCATTGATAGCCTACAAGGTTTCTGGTAAGTTCTTGTCTGATATGTCATAATGCCTATCTGTACAACAGTGCCAAGATAATAGAATAGAATAGAACTGAATTGAATTGAATAGATTAACTTTATTTTTCCCAGAAGGAACTTCAGTGACATAACAAATGTAAATAGTTACAGTATATCTGCAGAACGGTCTGTAGACAGCCTGTTACTAAACTGCAAGTTTAGCATGGTAACACACACACGCACAGACACACACACCTTATCCAGCTGTTTGAGAGTGTCCTCCAGAGCGACCTCGCCCCACCCATCCTGGGCCTTCTTGCTGGTAGTCTGGTACAGGTTGACGGTGGCCATCTTGATGGTGCCCAGGAGCATGGTCTTCGTAGTTGCCGTGTTCTGGATGTGAGCCCACCGAGACTCCTGAGTGGAAAAACACACATGAAGAGGGAGAGATGAGAGAGTTAAAGGAAAGACTGGTATGTGTGTGCACCCCTCATGTCTATATTTTGGAAAACAGTTAGTGCACTGAAGCATGGAAATTCCATCCCCTTCCCTGCCTAAGCAAGTTGAGTCAGACTCTCGCATCATTACTGAGAAAGATTTGATAAGTGATGCTTTTAATCAGCATTTTATTTCGGCAGGCTTTTTATTTTAAAGAAATTGTGGTTTAATTGACCCTAGTCAGTCAGTCGACTGCTCTTCCCTCTCCCAACCTCCAGTTGGCTCAGTGGGAGATCAGTCAAGTTCTAGTGAATCTTTGTTTTCCTTTCAACAACTTTCTACTTGTGATCTACTAGATGTGTTAAGGTTGATGTAAAAATAAATCAACTGTGGCTTTTCTGGCTGCATCTTTCTGCTCTCCTGATTTCAGAGTCTGACACATCTCTGGTGCTATCCCCAGGGTTTGGAAGGCGGCCCATGTGCTCCCTCTCCACAAAGGTGGTGACCCCTCCAACCTAAATAATGATCGATCGTCCTGTCTCAAAATTGTCTTGCCTAGCAACAATTTTAGAATCATTAATCAACTGTCAGCTTAGATCCTTCCTAGCAACCAGATGTATTTTAAGTGTTGACCAGTCTGGTTTCACTGTGCTTCCCTCTTTATTGACTTATCCAAGGCTTTCCATACTGTTGACTACTCTTTACTGATTCAAAGATTGTCTGCAATCGGAATGGATCAGGTGTCATGTAATTGGTTAAAAAATGACTTGACACACAGGACACAACGTGGGTTTTTTCACCCCCTTTTTCTCCCCAATTCCATGACTACGATCTTGTCTCATCGCTACAACTCCCCAACGGGCTTGAGAAAGGTGAAGGTGGAGTCATGCGTCCTCCAAAACATGGCCCGCCCAAGCCGCGCTTCTTAACACCCGCCCGCTTAACCCAGAAGCCAGCTGTGTCGGAGGAAACACAGTTCAACTGATGACCAATGTCAGCCTGCAGGCGCCCAGACCACCACAAGGAGTCTCTAGAGCGCGATGAGCCAAGTAAAGCCCCACCGGCCGAACCCTCCCCTAACGACGCTAGGCCAATTGTGCGCAGCCCTATGGGACTCGAACGGTTATGACACAGCCTGGGATCAAACCCCAGGCTGTAGTGAAGCCGCAACACTGCGATGCAGTGCCTTAGACCGTTGCGCCACTCGGGAGGCAACAACGTGTTTTTTCTGATGGTGTTGAGTCAGGTTTCCTTCATATTACGACAGGTGTCCCACAGGAATCGATTTTAGTCCTGTACTTTTTACTGTCGATTTAAACAATGTTGGTCTATCTGTAAAAAAAATTCTACATACAGTACAACGTTATGCAGATGACACTGCTGTGTATGCTCTTGCCCCCACCGGCTGACCAGTCTCTGCCTTCATTGCTTTGTAGAAAGCCTTTGTTATTCTCCAAATTACGTACAAATGTATCTGATGAGTTATGCGTATGTACATTGGATCGTGCTCTCATTTATTGTGTCAACACTTATAAATATCTGGGTATCTGCGTTGACGAAAAACGATCATGTTAATGAGTTAGTTAAGAAATTATTAATTAAAATGAGCTTATTTTATAGGAATAAGTCATGCCTTTCATTAAATAGCAGAAAACACATCATTCAGTCAGCATTCATACCGGTTATAGACTATGGAGATATTGTCTATATAAACGCAACTGCCCCTTTGCTTTATTACGGGCGATAGGTGCAGTACACATCAATGCATTCTGTATCAGAAGGTAGACTGACCCTCTTTGAAGTATGTAGGTCGATGCAATGCCCTTTCTTTGTTTATAAACCCCTCATGCATGAACATCCGCCGTACCTTACTTCATTGTTAACTTACAGACGTAAGAGATTCCAGACCCAGTGTCAGGTATGGCTAACTCGCCATCTCCCCTGACTTAGATAAATCTGCTTTTAGTTTTTGTTGCACCTTGCTTGTGAAATGATCTCCAAGGCGCTCTGAAGTTTGGTGCCTCTAGGGCAATACAACCTTACAAAAGGCTGCTTGAGGTCCTTTTTACTGTAAAATGTGTTTGTTTTCTATGATTGTGTTTATGCTTGGTTTGTGTCTTGGTGTAAATATTGATGTGTATATTGATGTGTAAAGTTATGTGTATAGTGATGTGTGTAGTGTATATTGATGTGTATGCAGGGCTCATCTATGAAAGAGACCTAGGTCTCTAAATAAAGGTTGAATACATTTTTGGGGCAAACCATGCTGATTGATCTGCACAGCCACATATCTGTTGACTGTTATCCCCTCACCAATAGCATGTTCTCACTGCGTGCTCTGTCCAGAGTCCTCTGTAGCTTGGACAGTCTGTTGTTGTAGTGCAGCAGGCGGTCGTCGTTCTGCTCCAGGTACTGGGTCAGCTGGGTCCGGGACGTCTCACAACACTCCTGGTTATGCTTGGTGCTGGTCAGTAGTTCTTCCCTGGTCTGGACCAGAGTGTCCACCCTGGACATCACCTGCCACGCCTCCTGGAACTGAGAGGATTCTAACACTGTTAGAATAATGTTCACAAAATGGTTGACTTACTCTAGGTTAGGGGTACTCACTCCACCCATCCCTATTAGACTGAGGGTCAGGTTAGGTCAGAATTTGGCCAATCCTCCTCCTGGAGAGCTACTTGGTGTGTATGCTTTTGTTCCAGCCCTACTCTAAAACACCTGATTCCGCTATTAAACATCCTGATGAGCAGCTTATTAGTTTAACCTTATGAATAACATTGGTCACCCCTGACCTGACCTGACTATCTACCACATACTTCTCTCAATGGCTTAATAATGGAAGTTAGTTCCATTAAATACGTTACAAACCCATGGAGAGTCTTAGAAATCTCAGTATCGGTGTCAGTACCACCAAGCCAACACCAGACCAGAGAATTAGCTCCCACTGCCTCCTCAACTATACAAACCGGACCCTCTCTACAGGGAGATGGTCTCTTCCATCTTATCATATCTCTCATTACCTGCTTGCTGGCTTTGACCACTTTATCTAGAAAGCGGGGGTAGATTTCATGTTTTTCTACAAGAGCGGCAATCATTTCTCTCTCTTTAGTGAGAGCCTTGAGCTCCTGTCTCAGGATGAGTAGGTTCGCTGCTTTCTGACGAGCTAGCTCTCTCTCCTTCACTGCTTTCTTCAACGCACGGCCGTTTTTCAATTTATTCTCCTGAAAAAGGCAGGAGGGGATTGGTTAGTGGAATCAGTTTGTGTGATGTGGAACTCCTGTCTCTGAGTTCTATGGAAAATATTAACTGATACACAAGCCTAAAATAAGCCAATAAAGTATGTGATTGGTTGAAAGCGTCAGAACATGCAATAAGTTGAGAGGTCCTACTACTAAGGTCCTACTATCGGACCTCTCAACCTAGAGAAGGTTACCTGGAGAAATGAAATAGGTTGAGAGGTCCTACTACTAAGGTCCTACTATCGGACCTTTCAACCTAGAGGAGGTTACCTAGAGAAATGCAATAGGTTGAGAGGTCCTACTATCGGACCTCTCAACCTAGAGGAGGTTACCTGGAGAAATGTGTTGAAGTTCCTGATGTATTCCTTTAACTTAACCTCCCTCTCCTTCAGCTCTTTATCTCTGACACGCTGGGCCATCAGGGTCATGGCAAAGTCCTGATAGACACACACACAGGAGGAGCGGGCAAAGGGTCAGAAGTCAGTGTGTGCGTGCGTGTGTGCGTGCGCGTGTATCACCTCTTGAAGGGCCTCCATGGCCTTCTGTATGTCCAGCTCCTCTCTTCTCTTCCAGATGAGTTGAGTGGTGGGAGCCAAGACATCATCAGTGGATGGGGGAGCTTTCCTGATAAACAACAACAACACAACAACAACTCAATGAGATTTATTGTGTAAATGTACAGCTTCCTTCAGTGTTTATATTGGTAAGGAGCACATCCCAAAGAAAAAACAAATCCTGCAGAAGTTCTATACTATTCGTGCATTTACAGTAGCTCTTTTTGAAGATTGTTCCCAAATTATGATTTTAAGTAATCAGTCAGATCCTCTGCTGCCATTTTATTGTCCATGTCTGACAGTCAGCCTGAGTGTCAGCTACTGGTAGAAACAAGAGCCTGACTGTGGACAACACTGTCAGAAGTCACACTACATGTTATATCTCATGGAATGCTTGATCATACCTGGTCAGGATATATTTAACAATGGTGTCCTAGCAACCAACCAGAGGGGCTCTTCCTTTTACACAGAGATAGAACATCAAATTGGAACAGGTAGAACACAGAATGTGCCATAGAATGGAGGTAGAAATTGTGTATCTATGGTTTCTTACCCACAAAACTAACAAAGAACAAGAACAAACAGTTGGGAGGTTCCACATTCCATTCGACACAATCAGTGGTGGAAAATGTACCCAATTGTCATACTTGAGTAAAAAAAGATACCTTATTAGAAAATGACTCAAGTAAAAGTGAAAGTCACCCAGTTAAATACTACTTGAGAAAAAGTCTAAAAGTATTTGGTTTTAAACATTCTTAAGTATCAAAAGTAAATGTAATTGCTCAAATATACTTAAGTATCAAAAGTACAAGTATAAATCATTTAAAATTCCTTATATTAAGCAAAGCAGACGGACACATTTTCTAGTTCTTTTTTATTTACAGATAGCCAGGGGCACGCTCCATCACTCAGACATCATTTACAGATAGCCAGGGGCACGCTCCATCACTCAGACATCATTTACAGATAACCAGGGGCACGCTCCATCACTCAGACATCATTTACAGAGAGCCAGGGGCACGCTCCATCACTCAGACATCATTTACAGATAGCCAGGGGCACGCTCCATCACTCAGACATCCTTTACAAATAGCCAGGGGCACGCTCCATCACTCAGACATCATTTACAAATAGCCAGGGGCACGCTCCATCACTCAGACATCATTTACAAATAGCCAGGGGCACGCTCCATCACTCAGACATCATTTACAGATAGCCAGGGGCACGCTCCATCACTCAGACATTATTTACAAATGAAGCATGTGTTTAGTGAGTCCACCAGATCAGAGGCAGTAGGGATGACCAGGGATGTTCTCTTAATAACTGTGTGAATTAGACAATTTTCCTGTCAAAATGTAACTAGTCCTTTTGGGTGTCAGGGAAAATGTATGGAGTAAAAAGTAGGAAGGTATTGAAGTAAAAGTAAAAGTTAAATAGTAAAGTTTAAAAAAAAACTAGTAGTACTTTCAAGTATTTTTACTGAAGTACTTTACACCACTGCACACAGTACATTCCGTATAATTTAGAATCAGCGCTGTAGTGTACTTCAAATGTTTTACTCTAATTCTATCCACTGGGAGGCACTAAAGGCGTGTCTTTCCAGCAGCGAAGTGTATGCGTCATCACATACTGCCTTCACAACAACTGGGAACTCGGAAAAAAACAGTCTCAGGCTAGGAAAAAAACTGTGACGGTGACGTCAGTTGATGTCCAGATTGGAGAAGTTCTAGCTCAAGGATGATGCCTGAGTTTCCGACTTGTAATTCAGATTTTTATGAACGTAAAAAAATATTTGCGTATTCGGAGCTTCTTTTTTCCGACTTTCCATTTGTGTTAAATAAACTGAAGTCGGAGGTCGAATATTTCCGTGTGGTCTTGAACTCACCGTCTGTCTTGTATTTACTGCGTGTCACCAGTCGAGTCAAAAATAACGTCTAGTGTAGGTAGTTCACTAGCTAGCTGTTCATCTAGATACACACAAAAGGATTGCTCTTTTTGTTGAATGATTTTATTAATTCGCGTCATTTTGTAGCTAGCGAAGTGAGCAGTAAATCAAATCCTCATTCCTCGATAGCTATTAAGCTAGCTAGCGAGCCTGCTAACGTTTCCCAATTTGTGCTATCTCAGCTAACTAACTAGCTACAGACAGAAGCAATGTCCATGTAACTGTCATCGATGCATTAAACATCTAACGTTGTGTGACACATTCAGGTACTGTAGTCTATATTCCCGCCTTTGTTTTGATGCAATCAGCATGCTCTCCGTTGCTTGCATGGAATGAGATTGATCGGGTAACGTTATCGTTAGCCAGGTTGCAGGCAAGCTGTTGGTGGTCTGCTTAGCACTGATTTGTTTGGCGAGTTCGGTTAGGTAACGTTAAGTTAGCTGTCTGTTCAATTGTTGATTAACTTTAGAATGTATTTTTCTCTAGCTACCTAATTTCTCTGGGAGACATTCATTGACTGCTGTCTTTATTGTTAACGAATGAACAGACATGCATTGTTGCTTACAGAGCTCTCTCGTCTCTCTTCCCCCTCCCCCATCTCTCTCCATCCCGTCTCTCTCCTTCTCAGTCTCAGCACCATGAGCCTGGTCCGCGTCCTGTGTCGTCACAAGACGGCCCTGGCCATCGGAGGAGTGTGCCTCTTTGCTGTTGTCCTCCTTTTCCTCGCCAAGTGTACCTCGGAGACCCTAAAACAGGGCCAGGCCGACCCTCCAGGCCTAGCCCCCCACGCTGCCCACTCCCAGCCCCGAGCAGAGCATCCTGAGCTCCCCTCACGTCCCAAAGACCTCTCGGCCTTCCTGGTGGTCCTCATCACCACAGGACCCAAGTACACAGAGCGCAGGAGCATCATCCGTAGTACCTGGCTGGCTAAGAAGGACCCGGAGGTTCTAGCTATGTTCGTGGTGGGAACCGAGGGTCTGCCCGCAGAGGATATGCAGAACATCAACACGGAGCAGGGGCGGCACAAAGACCTGCTCTTACTCCCTGCGCTGCGCGACTCGTATGAGAACCTGACCCTGAAGCTGCTGCATATGTATTCCTGGCTGGATCACAACGTAGACTTCAAGTTTGTGTTAAAAGCGGACGATGACACTTTTGCTCGTCTGGACCTGTTGAAGGTATGTGTTTGATATGGTATGCATCCCAAATGGCACCCTCTTCACTATGTAGTGCACTACTTTTGACAAGGGTCCATAGGGAACCTATGTAGGGTATAGGGTGCAATTTGGGACATTTTGTGTATTGTAAACTGGATGGTTTGAGCCCTCAATGCTGATTGGCTAAAAGCTGTGGTATATCAGACTGTATACCAGGGGTATGACAAAACATTTACTTTTCCTGCTCTTAATTATGTTGGTAACCAATTTTATAATAGCAATAAGGCACCTCAATCAATCAATTAATCAAATTTATTTATAAAGCCCTTCTTACATCAGCTGATGTCAGAGTGCTGTACAGAAACCCAGCCTAAAACCACAAATAGCAAGCAATGCAGGTGTAAAAGCACGGTGGTTAGGAAAAACTCCCTAGAAAGGCCAGAACCTAGGATGAAACAGAGAGGAACCAGACTGTGAGGGGTGGCCAGTCCTCTTCTTGCTGTGCCGGGTGCAGATTATAACAGAACATGGACAAGATTTTAAAATGTTCATAGAACAGGCAGAACAGTTGAAACTGGAGAAGCAGCACGGCCAGGTGGACTGGGGACATTAAGGAGTCATCAGGCCAGGTAGGCCTTGAGGAATGGTCCTAATGCTCAGGTCCTCCTCCGAGAGAGAGAGAGAGAGAGAGAGAGAGAGAGAGAGCGCATACTTAAATTCACACAGGACACTGGATAAGACAGGAGAAATACTCCAGATATAACAGACAGACCCTAGCCCCCCGACACAAACTACTGCAGCATAAATACTAGAGGCTGAGACGGGAGGGGTCGGGAGACACTGTGGCCCCATCCGACGATACCCCCGGACAGGGCAAATGGGAAGGATATAACCCCACCCACTTTGCTGAAGCACAGCCCCCACACAACTAGAGTGATATCTCCAACCACCAACTTACCATCCTGAGACAAGGCCGAGTATAGCCCACAAAGATCTCCGCCACAGCACAACCCAAGGGGGTTTGTGATATATGCGTTGCGTGGTGCCTAAGAACAGCACTTAGCCGTGGTATTTTGGCCATATACCACACCCCCCCGGGACTTATTGCTTAAATATGGAGGTTGTGCTGCAAAACAAATGTGTGTGCAAACCTCCAGTAACGTCTTATAATCTTCTAGGAGGAGCTGAAGACTAAAGAACCCAGTAAAGTATTGTCTTTTTAGTCTTCAGCTCCTAGAAGATTAAGAACCCAGTAACGTCTTATCTCTTTTAATCTTCTAGGAGGAGCTGAAGACTAAAGAACCCAGCCGGCTGTACTGGGGCTTCTTCTCAGGCCGCGGTCGCGTGAAGACTGCAGGGAAGTGGAGGGAGTCGGCCTGGGAGCTGTGTGACTACTACCTACCCTACGCCCTTGGTGGAGGCTACCTGCTCTCCTGCGACCTCGTACACTACATCCGAATCAACACGGCCTACCTCAAGGTCTGGCAGAGCGAGGACGTGTCACTGGGGGCGTGGCTGGCCCCGGTGGACGTCAAACGAACACACGACCCTCGGTTCGACACGGAGTACAAGTCTCGGGGGTGTAGTAATAAATACCTGGTAACTCACAAGCAGAGCCTGGAGGACATGTTGGAGAAACAGCAGACACTGCAGAGAGACGGGAGGCTGTGTAAGGAAGAGGTAAAACTCCGCCTGAGCTACGTGTACGACTGGAGCGTCCCGCCTTCACAGTGCTGCCAGAGGAAGGACGGAATACCCTGACCTATAACCCCTAACATTCCTCACTTTGTCCACCCATGTAATTCTCATCAGTGTTTCCCCTACTATGGTTACCCAGGCGGTGTGGTGCTCCCCCTAAGCCTTACTCTGTTCTGTGGTGCCCCCCTTCCCCGTAAAACATTGTGCTGCCTTCAGTTAACCTCCATAGAAGATGTCTGTTATGGCAGCCCGCCTATGAAAAGACCTGAGGAAAGCACTGATCCCTATTCCCTTTTATATATGTTTATTTATTTATTTATTCTGGAGCCTTCGCTGACTGAACTAAAGCACACTGGTACAGGACTGGGAGAGTGGACCTGACTGGGTGCAGCCACACAACAGGAGACCTTCATTTATTAATAACAGCACATGTATGTTGGGAGAAAGTGTACTTAAAGGAACCAGTATTCAGCTTTCTGGTAGGACAATGAAAAGACTTGAGTCATTCCTGAATCTGTTTAAAATGTCCTGGAGACTCTTTTTAAGTGTAAGTGGCCCTATTTATGAATGTGATGGAAGTGATTCTCTTGATATGAAAATGGGGAGTATTGCTTCAGAACAATGGTACAGAATGACCCAGTCATGGGTTCATGGTATTTGGAGTTGCATTGAGACTGAATGTGTAATAATGTAGACCTCTCTTTCCTCTCCCCTGCTTACTGAGAGTTCTGTTCAGTTGGGAGATTTACCCTACCTGCTGTCTGTGTTTGGTTGACGTATTTACAAAGTCCAGTGACGGTCAACAGAGCTGTTTGTGTTCAGCCTAGCTACTCTACAGGCAATTTTCCAGCTGCCATTCGGTTACTTTTAAACCCAAAAAAGACTGCTTCTGTTAATGTCATTGAAAGAAACCAACCGTTGTATTGTTGTGACTGACTTTGACCGTGTCCTCTCATCACCAGTGTTGTTTAAAACCTACTGTCAAACTACTTCAATATGAATGTTTAAAATATTTGGACCTATTAAAATGTTTTTGAAACATTGATTATTGTGACAAATATTTATTAATAATAAATGGGTATAAACACTAAAGGAAAAATACCTACTGTACACCCCACAATACCCTAATAACTCCTACAGCAGGGTTCCTCAACCCTAATAACCCCTACAGCAGGGTTCCTCAACCCTAATAACTCCTACAGCAGGGTTCCTCAACCCTAATAACCCCTACAGCAGGGTTCCTCAACCCTAATAACTCCTACAGCAGGGTTCCTCAACCCTAATAACTCCTACAGCAGGGTTCCTCAACCCTAATAAACCCTACAGCAGGGTTCCTCAACCCTAATAACCCCTACAGCAGGGTTCCTCAACCCTAAAAACCCCTACAGCAGGGTTCCTCAACCCTAATAAC
>QNTS01004970.1:53306-85842 GCA_003317085.1 Hucho hucho
GACCCTAATACCCCTACAGCAGGGTTCCTCAACCCTAATAACCCCTACAGCAGGGTTCCTCAACCCTAATACCCCTACAGCAGGGTTCCTCAACCCTAATATCTCCTACAGCAGAGTTCCTCAACCCTAATAACACCTACAGCAGGGTTCCTCAACCCTAATAACCCTACAGCAGGGTTCCTCAACCCTAATAACTCCTACAGCATGGTTCCTCAACCCTAATAACCCCTACAGCAGGGTTCCTCAACCCTAATAACTCCTACAGCAGGGTTCCTCAACCCTAATAACTCCTACAGCAGGGTTCCTCAACCCTAATACCCCTACAGCATCCCCACCCACAGTACCCTAATAATCCCTGCAGCTGGGTTCCCCATCCCCACCCACAGTAGCCTAATAATCCCTGCAGCAGGGTTCCCCAATCCCCACCCACAGTATCCTAATAACCCTACAGCAGGGTTCCCCAATCCCCACCCACAGTAGCCTAATAATCCCTGCAGCAGGGTTCCCCAATCCCCACCCACAGTACCCTAATACACCTACAGCAGGGTTCCCCAATCCCCACCCACAGTACCCTAATACACCTACAACAGTACCCTAATACACCTACACCTCGATGGACAGAAGAGGCGACGGGGCCTTCCGGCAGCCGTAGCTCCCTGCTCGAGGAAGAGGAGATTATGTTTCTTTCTGACGTGGCATTTTTACTGGTAAATCGTTACTATGTTGTAAATAGTAATTGCTGGGGGGACACTAAATTGCGTATCGGAAGAAGGTATGGGTCATCTTTAAAATATTAAATTTGTTTTATATTACTAGTCATGCTCTTTGACAAGTTTTACTGTTATTGCCAATATTAACAGTTTATGATCAAGAATCCAACTCACCTCTCCTCTGGCTTCTGTAACATCTGAGAGTTGTAGAGAAGCATTATGTAAGAGTTCACACAACAGTAGTGAAGTCGCAACATTTCTCTTTCTACTCTCCTTTGAACCCACTGTATCATGATCAAACCACACACACACAGCGCCTTCGGAAAGTGTTCAGACCCCTTGACATTTTCCACATTTTGTTAGTCTTATTTTAAAATGAATGAAATTGTTTTTCCCCCCTCATCAATCTACACACTATACACCATAATGACAAATAAAAAAGGTTTAGCTTTTACTTGCGAATTTATAAAATAAAAAAATTGAAATATCACATTTACATTAGTATTCAGAGCCTTTATTCAGTACTTAGTTGAAGCACCTCTGGCAGCAATTACAGCCTGGAATCTTCTTGGGCTTGACACACCTGTATTTCGGTATTTCTCCCATTCTCTGCAGATTCTCTCAAGCTCTGTCAAGTTGGATGGGGAGCGTCGCTGCACAGCTATTTTCAGGTCTCTCCAGAGATGTTTGATCGGGTTCAAGTCCGGGCTCTGGCTGGGCCACTCAAGGACATTCAGAGACTTGTCCCAAAGCCATTCCTGCGTTGTCTTGGTTGTCTCCTTAGGGTCGTTGTCCTGTTGGAAGGTGAACCTTCGCCCCAGTCTGAGGTCCTGAGTGCTCTGGAGAAGGTTTTAATCAAGCTGAAGGTTCGAGTTGCCAAACGTCAGCCTCGAAACCTTAATGAATTAGAGAAGATCTGCAAAGAGGAGTGGGACAAAATCCCTCCTGAGATGTGTGCAAACCTGGTGGCCAACTACAAGAAACGTCTGACCTCTGTGATTGCCAACAAGGGTTTTTCCACCAAGTACTAAGTCATGTTTTGCAGAGGGGTCAAATACTTATTTCCCTCATTAAAATGCAAATCAATTTATAACATTTTGCGTTTTTCTGGATTTTTTTTTTGTTATTCTGTCTCTCACTGTTCAAATAAACCTACCATTAAAATTATAGACTGATAATTTCTTTGTCAGTGGGCAAACGTACAAAATCAGCAGGGGATCAAATAATTTTTTCCCTCACTGTAGGTAAATAAGGTAATACTGTTATTTTTATAAATTTGCAAAAATGTCTAAAAACTTGTTTTCACTTTGTCATTATGGGTCTTGTGTGTATATTGATGAGGAACATGTTTTATTTAATCCAGTTTAGAATATGGCTGTAACGTCACAAAATGTGGAAAAGGTAAAGGGGTCTGAATACTTTCTGAATGCACTGTACAGTACTTCCCAAAAGAACAGCCTTGCCTGTGTGCAGTTTTACAGTCCCATTTTAGATAGACTGCTGCTCTGAGAGAAGAAAGCATGTGCTGTCTTGATAGATCTTGATTCTGGTATACGTTCTCTTTCAAACAGACATCTTGGTCTTGTCTTCAGAAGAAGCTCTCTCTGAGAGTGGACTCAGCAGTAGCTTTGAGCAGCAGTGAATGTAGTGATATGTTGAACAGGTGCAGTTTACAGCCCTATGCAGGTCAAATGTGATTACGTCTAATCATCCCTCCCTCTCTCTGCAAAGGAAACTAGTGTCGCAGCTGCTCAGAGAGAGAGAGAGAGAGAGAGAGAGAGAGAGAGAGAGAGAGAGAGAGAGAGAGAGAGAGAGAGAGAGAGAGACTTTAAATTGCTTTGGCAATGGTTTGTCTCCCGAGTGGCGCAGCGGTCTTAGGCACTGCATCTCAGNGAGAGAGAGAGAGAGAGATAGAGAGAGAGAGAGAGAGAGAGAGAGAGAGACTTTAAATTGCTTTGGCAATGGTTTGTCTCCCGAGTGGCGCAGCGGTCTTAGGCACTGCATCTCAGTGCAAGAGGAGTCACTACAGAGAGAGAGAGAGGACACACATTCATTCTTATAAGTACAGTATATTGTGAGCCTGGTAAAACATAATATCAGAATGAGAAAAAAAGCCACTGACTTGACTCTGTCCCTGTACTAACCATTGTTTGGGTAAGCTAATTGGCTTGAGATACTGCTGTCTGACCTCCAGCTGGCTTAGGGCCACATATAACGCCTGGTTCGGTTAACTTAGTTGTCATAAGCCACCGACATCAGCTATCATGACTGATCATCATGCATATCCAGAGGGTCACGGTTATAAATGTTAAAAATACACACATTTATCAGTTATAAATACAGTATATTGTGAACATGCATGGCAATACATAATATAAATTACAGCATAGTGGTAATACATAATATCAGAATTACAAAAAAAGCAACACTGAACCATGCATGAGAACACCAGCTGTTTCAGACGACTGTGTGATCTCGCTCTCCGTAGCCGATGTGAGTAAGACCTTTAAACAGGTTAACATTTACAAGGCTTCGGGGCCAGATGGATTACAAGGACACGTACTCAGAGCATACGCTGACCAGCTAGCAAGTGTCTTCACTGAACATGTTCGACCTCTCCCTGACCAAGTCTGTAATACCTACATGTTTCAAGCAGACCACCATAGTCCCTGTGCCCAAGAACGTCAAAGTAACCTGTCTAAATTACTATCGACCCGTAGCACTCCCATCTGTAGCCATGAAATCTTCCAGAAGGACAACCATCTCTGCAGCGCTCCATCAGCCCTTTACGGTAGAGTGGCCAGACAGAAGCCATTCCTCAGTAAAAGCCTCCCAGGCCTCCCAAGTGGCGCACCGGTCTAAGTCACTGCATTGCAGTGCTAGAGGCATCACTACAGACCCTGGTTCGTTCCCAGGCTGTGTCACAACCGGCTGTGATCGGGAGTCCCATAGGGCAGCGCACAATTGGTCCAGCGTCGTCTGGGTTAGGGGAAGGTTTGGCCAAGGGGGTAGGCCGTCATTGTAAATAAGAATTTGTTCTTAACTGACTTACCTAGTTAATTTTTTTTTTTATATTTAAAAAAATAAAAGGCACGACAGCCCGCTTGGAGTTTGCCAAAAGGCACCTAAAGGACTCAGACCATGAGAAACAAGATTCTCTGGTCTGATGAAACCAAGATTGAACCCTTTGGCCTGAATGTCAAGCGTCACGTCTGGAGGAAACCTTACACCATCCCTACGGTAAAGCATGGTGGTGGCAGAATCATACTGTGGGTATTTTCTTTCAGCGGAAGGGACCAGGAGACTAGTCAGGAATGAGGGAAATATGAATGGAGCAAATCACAGAGATCCTTGATGAAAACCTGCTCCAGAGCGATCAGGACCTCAGACTGGGGCAAGGTTTTGCCTTCCAAAAGGACAACGACCCTAAGCACACAGCCAAGACAACGCAAAATTGGCTTTGGGACAAGTCTCTGAATGTCTTTAAGTGGCCCAGCCAGAGGCCGGACTTGAACCTGATCGAACATCTCTGGAGAGACCTGAAAATAGCCGTGCAGCAACGCTCCACATACAACCTGGATCTGCAGAGAATGGGAGAAACTTCCAAATACAGGTGTGCCAAGCTGGTAGCGTCATACCCAAGAAGACTCAAGGCTGTAATCACTGCCAAAGGTGCTAAAACATCTAAAACCCTATTTTTGCTTTGTCATTATATTGTATTGTGTGTAGACTGATAAGGAAAAAAACTATTTAATCAATTTTAGAATAAGGGGTCTGAATACTTTCCGAATGCATTGTATGTGTATATACATTGCCAGTCAAAAGTTTGGACACACCTACTCATTCAAGGGTTTCTCTTTATTTTTACTATTTTCTACATTGTAGAATAATAGTGAAGACATCAAAACGATGAAATAACACATATGGAATCATGTAGTAATCAAAAAAGTTAAAAGTTCATTTGTGGAATTTCTTTCCTTCTTAATGCGTTTGAGCCAATCAGTTGTTTTGTGACAAGGTAGGGGTGGTTTTGTAAAGGCCATATTATCACAAGAACATCTCAAATAAGCAAAGAGAAACGACAGTCCATCATTACTTATAGAAATTAAGGTCAATCAATGCGGAAAATTTCAAGAACTTCGATTGTTTCTTCATGTGCAGTCACAAAAACCATCAAGCGCTATGATGAAACTGGCTCTCGTGAGGACCGCCACAGGAAAGGAAAACCCAGAGTTACCTCTGCTGAAGAGGATAAGTTCATTAGAGTTACCAGCCTCAGAAATTTCAGCCCAAATAAATGCTTCACAGAGTTCAAGTAACAGACACATCAACATCAACTGTTCAGAGGAGACTGCGTGAATCAGGCCTTCATGCTCGAATTGCTGCAACAACAAAAAACACTACTAAAGGGCATCAATAAGAAGAAGAGACTTGTTTGGGCCAAGAAACACGAGCAATGGACATTAGACTGGTGGATATCTGTCCTTTGGTCTGATGAGTCCAAATTTGAAATTTTTGGTTCCAAACGCTATGTCTTTGTGAGACGCAGAGTAGGTGAACGGATGATCTCCGCATGTGTGGTTCCCACCGTGAAGCATGGAGGAGGAAGTGTGATGGTGCTTTGATGGTGACACTGTCTGTGGTTTATTTAGAATTCAAGGCACACTTAACCAGCATGGTTACCACAGCATTCTGCAGCGATACGCCATCCCATCTGGTTTGCGCTTAGTGGGACTATCATTTGTTTTTAAACAGGACAATGACCCAAAACACACCTCCAGGCTGTGTAAGGGCTATTTGACCAAGAAGGAGAGTGATGGTGCTGCATCAGATGACCTGGCCTCCACAATCACCCGACCTCAATCCAACTGAGATGGTTTGGGATGAGTTGGACCGCAGAGTGAAGGAAAAGCAGCCAACAAGTGCTCAGCATATGTGGGAACTCCTAGAAAATAGTACACAAATAAAGAAAAACCCTTCAATGAGTAGGTGTGTCCAAACTTTTGACTGGTACTGTATATATTAAGCTGGACACCAAGAACAGTTTCATATATTTGTTTTGTTTATGTGTGTGTGTCTCTCTCTGAAAGATTAGGTGTTGACACTAAATTTGGCTAGGGCCAAGAGTTTTAGCTGACGATGAGACTTTATAGTTTAACTACAGCACAGAGTTTTTCCTGGTTGTTGGAAAAGGAAATAGTGACTATAACCATGACATTTTAATGTTAAAGTCATTTTGATCTACAAAGAGATCTTTAAACTCAACCACAATGCGTGTAATTCTCTAAGGTGCTCTACAGAAAAGTGCCTTTTCAAATTTATTTTCCACATTTTAGACTCCTCCTTTGTAAATACCAGCACTTTCCCCCAGAATAAACCATTGAGAATGGTAACTAGGTGATCAATAGAAGGTTTATTGTTATTATTAACTACAGTATTAAATAGAGACACTGCTCGGCACATGAGCCGTATCACCTCTGTCACAGTGTTCCAACAATCCATTCATGGGGGCTGCATATTTCTGTTTCAGTGCAGCACCAACACATCTGATACAACTAATCAAAGTTTTTGTATTTATTTTCGGTAATACCAAATTACCCCACCGATAGCAGAGAGCATTTCCAACTGACAATCTCTTCGAAAAAAAATAAAACTATTGGAAACAAGACTTAAAAAGAACTGATGTTGGAACAAGATGGAGGGAAAGTTGGAGCATAACTAACAAAATATTTAACGAAATGTATGCTTTCTGAGAATGCTATGAAGTCCAGAAGTTGTGGGCGGGGCTAAAAAGTTGGCTATCAGAAGTATTACAATGTAAACTTACTTTGAATGTGTCTGTCTGCATATTTCAAGATAGGGCATATGGGGGTGTAGTGAGATACCCGATGGGTTGGGCGATTCTCATCTTGAAAAACAAATACTAAAAACGTGGAAATTAATCAATCCACCATCATTAACACAATGGAAAAATCTATGATTTATTATTTCAATATTGAAAGTGCGTGGGCTACAGAGAAACAAAATGGTGCCGTTTCAGGCCATGTGGTGGAGAGTGATGAGCGCACTAGGGATGGGTTTATGAGCATGCAGGTCTGGGCAGGGAAGATAGTTGTTTGTGTTCGTCTATAAATTGTTGTGTGTGTATTTGGTGTGAAAAAAAATGGAGGGAAATTATGTGTTAGTGCTGAGCTAAGACAAAAATGTGCCCCTGGAGAATAGATTGACAAACAGTGTTCTAATAGGATGTGTACAGTAAACACAGGTTAAACTGGGTGACGGTGGGGTTGTGCAGGGATGGATACAACAGGTGCGTCCCAGTAGTCTCTCCTTTCTCCCGAAGTGTCCACTTGAACACTCCCCTTCATAGATCTCTGAACAGAAATCACTGGTATATGGAAACTCCCTAGTCCCATGCCAACACCAATCCAATGCTTTTACATTTTTGGGGAGTAGTGAATGAGTGCACACTTCAGGAGAAAGGAGATGTTATTGGGACATACACAGGTGTAGAAGAGTGCAGAGTGACTGGGATATTTTTCACCACCTGGGGGCAGTATTAGCTTGTCCTTTATACAGGTCCTTTAGGGTTATTGGGTGAATGAATTGGCATTCTGGGGGCACACGGTCCTAACAGTTTCCATGGGTGGCAACCCAGTGCAGCCCAATCCATCTCTGCAAAGCCCAGCCAAGCCTGCCCTGGATCAGTCCATCTCAGTCTAGTCCAGTCCATCCCAGCCTGACGCTGTCACTTTAAGAAGACCAGGTACAATGCCATCGACAGACAGGTTATAGCTACAGCATGGTGGAGTCTGGTCCCAATCACTGCAGCTGAGAGGCAGAAAGACAGACAGAGGGGTGAGAGAGGAAGAGTGAGATTGAGGAGAGGGATACAGAGAGTGGAGAGATGGACAGAGAGAAACAGGAAGATAGTGGGAGAGAGAATGGGGGAACAAGGGAGAAAAAAGACAGTCTCTGCTTCAGACTATGGTGGAGCTGTAGTAGTGGACCTCTCTGCTTCACTGTGGTGAAGCTGTAGCGGTGGACTTCTCTGCTTCAGTCTGTGATGAAGCTGTAGCATAGCTCTTTGATTGTACTCAGAAACACATAACCAGTATTTATAGTCCATTGTTCTATTACATAGATGGACCATTGACAGCTTGATTGATTAACTGATGTCTCACCTTTATAGAACACCCCCCACACTCCCTTCTTCTCAGAAAGTAGCCAACTGTTTAGGCGAGGCACCTTCTTGAGGTACGCACACGTACAGATGAACAGAAGCCCAAACACCACAATCCCATCGAACGAGTACACTGACGGGTGGAGAAGAGAAAGAAAAAAAGAACTAATTTGGTTTGAAGATAACATCTGTAGACATGGCTGGTCGTTCAATTTTCAAAGATTAACTAGCATTACTTTGGATAGTTGAATATTTCAATGACAACAATAGTTTGACAGATTGCGTCTTGATGTAACTAGCACACAATAACGATTAGAGGTCTACAGCAATGTTTAAAAAAACATTGCCAGTTAAACCTGATTGACAGCTAGGCTACACTTGATACCTGTGAGGAAACACAGCTAGATAACGTTACAAACAATTGACACTTATGTTAATATAATGTACAAAAGCAGTGTTGCATAGATGGCTGTAGGAGCCAGTAATAGCAACATTATTTCTAAACTGGCCACCAAACATGTCACATAGACAGGTAGGTAGCTAGCAAACTAGCCAGCAAACAAGCCAGATATAGCTAGCTAGCCCTTGATCGTGTCTCTCAGTTCCATTACACAAGAGTCCTTGGACGAGCGAGTCTTCTGTAAGGGGAGTTTTGGTAAGAGCCTAAATGTTCAGTCTGAACATTAACACGCATCGCTTGCGGTAAGGTTTGGAAGCATATGGACCGTATCTTTAATATGGGCGAGAAATCATTTTCAAAAAAACGAAATATTGATACACAGCTTTATAGGGATGTGGCCATATTTCCATGTTACAGCGCTTGTTTAGGGAAAAGACGTTAGTGGACTATTGTACCTGTGCTACATCGTTAATTGCTTCTCCGAACACCTTTGTTGTCGACCGAAGACAGACACCACCAATGTGTTGCAACTGAAAACTTGTGTTGACTGCAACTGTTAAAACAGTGTACAGTAGCCGTGTAATTTGGATGTTTGATGTGATATGAAAGTAGAGGGTTGTTTCTAGAATCGATTCACGTTTAGATGGGTGTATTCGGGAGTATTTAAAACAGAACATGTAAGGTCCCATTAGGCTCCTTTACTCCAATATTGGCCTATGGCTAACGTTAGATAGCCACCAGCTAGACGTATCCTTGCCCATAACTAGTTTTTGGTTCCAAATTGACGATGCACTTTTTATGTTCATAAATCCAAATGTTAGCAAATTGATGTTGGCTGGCGACGGTCTACAGAAATCAATGCTAGCTGCAAGAGTAGCAAACATCGAATCAGAGCTGGCTAACGTCTGCTTCCTCGCTTTGAAAACAGTGCATCTCCTGCAAGATTACCTATAATATGACACACGTCTCATCAAACTGACCATTTGTCATGTTTGCAGTTTGCTGTTGTCCAAGACTGTGTTGAATTCTCAGTTATTTTCAATCATCCATGTTGTTAAATGTTGTCCTCCCTTCCCTGTAACAGGCAGCAGCCAGGATGACCAATCAAACGACATATCCGTATTCATCAGGACAGAGCAATGGAACTCGGATATTGTTAGGAACAGAGACCAACTGTGTGTGTAATGTTTTTTTCTGAAATATTTCTGAATGTGAATTTGTAATCCATGGTCTCCTCCACATTAAAAGTGACAATTCACACCAAAATCAAAGTTTGTCAAATGGTTTCAGACCTCAAAGGTGGTCTTATGTCCCAGCCAATTGTGTATCAAATATAAACGCAACCTGCAACAATTTCATTGATTTGACTGAGTTACAGTTCATATAAGGAAATCAGTCAATTGAAATAAATTCATTAGATGCTAGTCTATGGATTTCACATGACTGGGCAGGGGTACAGCCATGGGCATAGGCCCACCCACTTTGGAGCCAGGCCCACCCACTGGGGAGCCAGGCCCAGCCAATCAGAATTAGTTTTTCCCACAAAAGGGCTTTATTACAGAAATGACAGACGTGAAGAAGCCGGATGTGGAGGTCCAGGGCTTGCGTGGTTACACCTCGTCTGTGGTTGTGAGGCCGGTTGGACGTATTGCCAAATTCTCTAAAATGACATTGGAGGCGGCTTATAGTAGAGATTTGAACATTCAATTCTCTGGCAAGAGCTCTGTTGGACATTCCTGCAGTCAGCATGCGAATTGCACGCTCCCTCAAAACTTGAGACATCTGTGGCATTATGTTGTGTTTTTGAGTGGCTTTTATTGTCCTCTGCACAAAGTGCACCTGTGTAATGATCATGCTGTTTAATCAGCTTCTTGATATGGCACACCTGTCAGGTGGAGGGATTTCCTTTTTGGATCTTTATTATCCACCTGTACAGTAGGTGGCTGAATGCACATATAATTGTTGCGAATGCCATTATACCAAAGAATAAGGAGGTGGATGATTGTCTTGGCAAAGGAGAAACGCTCACTAACAGGGATGTAAACAAAATTGGAGAGAAATATGTTTTTTGTGCATATGGAACATTTCTGGGATCTTTTATTTCAGCTCATGAAACATGGGACCAACACTTTACATGTTGCGTTTATATTTTTGTTCAATATATATATATATATAGCAAAATAAATAGGGTGTAATTAGTGTCTTTGATATAACCGTATAGCATACATAGGCTAATTATTACTTGTGACCGAATTAAACGAACAGTTAATACCTACTATTACTGCAAGTAAAAATGTATGCAGAATGCTTGTCCTAGGGCAATTCAAAATATAGGAGGACCATCACGATAGTAAGGAATCATACACTTTGAAGGGTTTGGTCATCATAAGATCTGTGATTTATTATATATATTGTGGCAACACTCAAAGGTCAATCACTCTATTTCATAGGGCTATTTAATTTATGTCAACATATTACGTCGCCTACAGTAAAAGGAAATTAGGAATCCCCTCAGCGGGATTTCCCCAGCTACTAAAATCAAATCGCGCGATAAGTGGGAATCGGGACGGGAGCGCGCTTTGTCTTTGACGGAGCGAGAATTATGTTCAGTTTAGGTCCTCTTCAACACAAGAAACAGATTGGAGTCTGCATAGAGGGAAAATCTACTGTAGCTCGCTGACCGAACGAGTTGTGTTAGGAGTCTGCTGTCCTCAAAGAGACGTCATCATATATAGTGCACGGGATAACGTTTGCACAGTTGCACTGCCCGGAATGCGCGAGATCCAATTTGTGTATCGGTTGGGTCAACAATAGTTGTCGTTGTATTGAGTTTTTAGTTTTCAGAGAGGCTCCACTGCCACGCGAAGGAGGAAACCGAAGTTACGACTGGCTTGTTTGTCTCGTAGTCTCTGAATTCTGCAGGAATGTCTCACAAGGAGAGACCCACTTTCTACAGACAGGAGCTGAACAAGACGATATGGGAGGTCCCGGAGCGGTACCAATCCCTGTCCCCGGTCGGCTCTGGAGCCTATGGATCAGTCTGGTAAATACCGTGCATTATAACAACAATATCTCAGAGGACTTGCTATAGAGTTGACTGTTGCATAACAAATAGCAGAGTTGGCTGAGGTTTAACCTAACGCCCAACCACATAGTTCTAGGGCCTGAGGAAATTCAAAGGTTGCCCAATCTACTGTGATGATCTACCAATGAACGATTGCATCAGTGTAACAATATGCAAATGCATCAAATCGAGCAGGGAATACTTTTTCTTTCTCTGCTGTATACGTTACCTACAAAGTTTCAGCCAGTGTAATAAATTATTAGACTACTGTTACTCAAACCAGATCTCTGTCCTACGCATGCTTCGGTGTGGCTCGGGTTTGTCTCGGATTATCTTTGTTTTTGTGCTGATCGAAACATTTTTTGTCTGCTCGGGATGTTTTTCATGGTGCACAACATCCTGTAAACAAAAAATTGATTGTCATTTGCGAGAAGTTAGCTGACAGAAGAAAGGCTATTCACTATTCACTCTCAAGTAAACAATAATGCACAATCTAAATAGTTTTCGAGGAATTTGTTTAATGGTACAGATTGTTATTGTTTATAGCATAGCCTACTTATCGGTGAGGACGCAGTGTGCCAATGAGTGCACGCACGTATCGCATGTCGTTGCCAGCAGCACATAAACAACGATGCTAATGCATAATCTGTCAAGATTGTAGAATCAGAATGTGTAGCCCATATGGTTCTGGCGCCTATCTCCAAAATGTTAGATAACAATAAGTGTGTTTTCAACTGTGACGTGTGTATCTTGCTGGTTCAAATCCCCGAGCCGACTTGATGATCTGCGGATGTGCGTGCTCTTTGAGCAAGGCACTTAACCCTATTTTCTCCTGTAAATTGCCTCATATAAGAGCGTCTGAAAAATGACTAGGGTCATAAAAATGATTAGTGTTCTAAATGAAAAACATTTTCTGCATGGTGTTTACAAGCTATAGGCTATTAGATTTGTCCCACATTATGTTTCTTGAACTTGGCTAAATCATTGTGCTTTGCATCTGTATGTAAGCTTAAAGTGACTGAAACGGAACGTAAGCTTCTAGTTACATCACCCCTGTGCCCAATAGCCCTTTGCCCCCTTTACATCCATGCATGTTAGTTCTAGTACTCCAAGGAAGCAGTGTGTGTGACTGGCAGTAAGTCACATGGTATTCGGGCAGAAGGTGTCCCGCTTACATTTGTAAACAATCAAGTCACCCTGTTATGCATGGGAATACTTGAACAGATTCCCTAAATTAAAATTACTTGGAGCTGATTTCCTGGTGTTTTTACTCTTTTATGTCCAACAACAACAATAATAATACAACGTTTAAGAAATATTTGTCTCAGAAAACATTGGGGGGCGAACCCTGGTCTAGAAGATGTCATAATTACCCATTGTGTCTACAGGGATGAGTCATAGCCACAAGCTTAGGTAGCCTACACTCCCCAGCACTGATTTGGTTTAGTCATCCTATTCGATGTCCCTTTGACAAGAAGACTTCATTATTATGTACTATTATTACTTAATCCTCGTGCCCTTAGAGAATCGTTATTTTCTCTTCTGGACAGGATAAGTGTGTGTGTCACTGCAGGGTTGTTTTGTACAGTAGCAGCTGCTGATGCCTCATTTTGCTTTTAGTTGGAGAGTGATGCTTTGACCGTCTTTGTCACTCTATGGTCATTCTATAAAGGACTACGGTGACAATGGCGGTTATCATCAGAAAGTGGGAAGCAACTGAACTGATTAGCAAATATATGAGATGTTTAGGGCTAGTGGTAAGGGTAGCTGCAAGGGTTAATTTAAGGTTAGGTAAGCTTCAGAATGTCTTTCTCAGTATGATAGCCACATATTGATGACCTGCTGCATCTGTCTGGTCTCCTGGACACAGCAGATGTATACTAATTTAATGGAGTGGCGAGAGAGGCAGTAGGAAACCGTATAATGGGAGAGTAGTGAGGTATTAATACACTACCGCTAACTCCTCCCAGTTGTCTTGGCTGTTCAAATCACTAAGAACTTAAAAGGATCCACGTGCACAGGAGGTGTGACAGTGCTTCTTCCCCCTCAGGAGGTTGAAAAGGTTTGGCTTGGGCCCTCAAATCCTCAAAAAGTTATACAGCTACACCATTGAGAGCATCTTGACTGGCTGCATCACTGCTTGGTATGGCAATAACACCGCCCTCGATCGCATGGCACTACAGAGGGTGGTGCGGACAGCCCAGTACATCACTGGGGCTCCCTGCCTCATCCAGGACCTCTATATCAGGCGGTGTGAAAGGAAGGCCTGGGAAAATCTCCAGCCACCCAAGCCATAGACTGTTCTCTCTCTGCTTCCGCACGGCAAGTATCCCTGTCACCTTACCCCAATACATATTAACCTCTGTCGATCCAGTATCCCTGTCACCTTACCCCAATACATATTAACCTCTGTCGATCCAGTATCCCTGTCACCTTACCCCAATACATATTAACCTCTATCGATCCAGTATCCCTGTCACCTTACCCCAATACATATTAACCTCTGTCGATCCAGTATCCCTGTCACCTTACCCCAATACATATTAACCTCTGTCGATCCAGTATCCCTGTCACCTTACCCCTATACATATTAACCTCTATCGATCCAGTATCACAATGCCCACTTAACCCAGAAGCCAGCCGCACCAATGTGTCAGAGGAAACACCGTACACCTGGCCACCGTACACCTGGCCACAGTGTCAGTGTGCACTGTGCCCGGCCCACCACAGGAGTCGTTAGTGCACGATGGGACAAGGACTGGGCCAATTCTGTGCCTCCCCATGGGTCTTCCGGTCACGACCGGCTGCGACAGAGCCTGGACTCGAATCCAGAATCTCTAGTGGCACAGCTTGCACTGCGATGCAGTGCCTTAGACCACTGCGCCACCTGGGAGGCCCTTCTTAACAGCTTCTACCCACAAGCCATAAGATTGCTGAACAATTAATCAAATGGCCACCCGTACTATTTACATTGACCCCCCCACACACACACACATTTATTTTTACACTGCTACTATTCACTGTTTATTATCTATGTATTGTCACTTTACCCCTACCTACATGTACAAATTACCTCAACTAACCTGTACCCTCGCACATTGACTTGTTACCGGTACCCCCTGTATATAGCCTCGTTATTGTTATTTTATTGTGTTACTTTTTATTATTTTTTACTTTAGTTTATTTGGTGAATATTTTCTTAACTCTTTCTTGAACTGCGTTGTTGGTTAAGGGCTTGTAAGTAAGCATTTCAAGGTAAGGTCTACACCTGTTTTATTTGGGGCATGTGACTAATAAAGTTTGATTTTATTATTGCATTTTGGGGTTTTCAGTTTGCAAGAAAGGCATTTCACTCTACGTGAGCATTTAACATTAACTTCTTCCATGGATCAGTTCCTGTAGTCCTGTCTCCACTCAGTCAGTCAATCAGTCGATCTCCCAGTCAGTCAATCAGTACTTCGTTCAGTCAGTCGGTCGCCCTGTCTGACTGTTGGTCAGTCCATTCAGTCACTCTGTGGCTGTGTTCCAGGTTTTCTTTTTTTCCGTCCTTCTACTCAGATAATCAGATCTCACGTCACCTGGAGTTATCGAACATATCAGGAACCACTTTAGCACGTTGTAGTGATCTTATCATATGCGCAGCATGACTGCACAACACAACAACCTGGCATGCCAGCCTTTTAGCCAGCCAACCATTTCGTAGTTAATGTCTGTATGCCTTTGTTCCTCCCTCCCTCCTAGGCCTCAGTTTGACCTCTGCCTGCTAGAGGAATGTAAAGCACCATGTTAAGCATGCTAGATTTTCCCCATCTGTCACTCAAAGTCTTCCTGAGAAAACCACTCCCATCTCTGACCTCACTCTATTCCTGATCTGTTCTAAGAATGTGGAAGCCATCCAGGAATTGGTTGGCTATGCGAGTTTATTAAAAGAGTGTTCAGAGAGTTATTCATAACACGTTCTTAACATTAAGTTGCACCCCTCCACACTTGTGCCTTCAGAACAGCCTCAATTGGTTGGGACATGGACTCTACAAGGTGTCAAAAGCGTTCCACAGGAATGCTGGCCCATGTTGACTCCAATGCTTCCCACAGTTGTATCAAGTTGGCTGGATGTCCTTTGGGTGGTGGACCATTCTTGATACGCACGGGAAACTGTTGAGTGTGAAAACCCAGCAGCATTGCAGTTCTTGACACCAACCGGTGCGCCTGGTTCCTACTACCATACCCTGTTCAAAGGCACTGAAATATTTTGTCTTGCCATTCAGCCTTTGAATGGCACACATACACAATCCATGTCTCAAGGCTAAAAATCCTTATTTAACAGGTCTCCTCCCCTTCATCTACACTGATTGAAGTGGATTTAACAGGTGACATCAATAAGGGATCATAGCGTTCTCCTGGATTTACCTGGTCAGTCTGTCATGGAAAGAGCAGGTGTTGTTAATGTTTTGCACACTCAGTGTATATTGATATGTTTACTTTAAGACGCCCCTTTTGAAGTTGATAGTTTATATATGTATAAAATCATTCATTAATAGTTGTAAGTCATTAGTTGGCTGTAGGTACAGTGAGGAGAGCTATGATATACAGTTCCCTCAGAGTCAGCCACTAAACCAAGCTTCCCAAACACACATGCATTTATTATGGAAACTAAACAGTGGAGACAAGACAACCCATGACAGGCCTGCTTTCTTGAACACGACCACATGGGCTTGTAGTTGTGGTAGCAAGTTCACTCTCAGAAAAGAAACCAGCTCCTATATGTGTCAGACTTCTTCTTGGGAACTTGCTTCCTTGGTATTTGAAGGGGAAACGCAACAGTGGCTGTATTAGGCAACATGGTATATATCTATAGAGAGGTAAGTTATAGGTAAGGGTTTGGCAGGAAATATGCCATAGCTGTCACTGCCGCAATATATCACTGATACAAATCAGGTGTGTGTGTGTGTGAGAGAGAGACTCAGTTGGGCAGGGCAGGTTTAACACCCACTCAACCTCTGCTCTCTGTACTCTCTGTTCAGTTTCAGAGTGTGGATATGCTGAGGAATCACTGTAGCATGGAGCACAGCCAAGCCGTGTGTGTTACAGCCAAGCCGTGTGTGTTACAGCCAAGCCGTGTGTGTTACAGCCAAGCCGTGTGTGTTACAGCCAAGCCGTGTTACCGTTGTACATACGGACACAGAAGTTTCAGCACTGTCACGTGATGAAGCGGAGTCACTATCGGCCACATTCACCTCTTAGCAGACAGTAACATAGGGGCGAATCCTAAGTCATGCAACACTATTAATGGAAAATGTGAAAAATGTGACTTAGGTGGAAGTTAGGATTGGCCCCATTGAGACCAGTAAAGTAGGAGCTTCTAGAGACTCTGACTGCCAGATGGTCTGCTCTGGCTCCCCATGGATAGTGACATCACTGTATTTCCTGTTACAGTGGTGCTGTAATCTGTTAACAGTCCGCTGCTATAAGAACCGAATGGTCAGGAGCTGATGGCATTGTTATGAGAAGGGTTCAACAGCTGTATTAGCTGTTAACATATACTAAAACCATGTGTTGAGAGACCATTTTATATCTCATCTATCAGGTGGAAGGGTAAAGGTTGCCACAAGAATCTCCCCTACAGACAGTCAGACATGTTCTTTGAAACATAAACATACAACATGGTCAACCATCTCAGATCATCTCCTAACATGAGGAGCGTGTGGTTTGGTGTTTCACTGCATTCAGGCCCTGGCTGAGTGTCACTGCTTTGTTTAGCCAGCTTAATGGCTGGGGAGACTGCAGGACACAGACAACAATGCTGAGGTTCTGACACACACACACACACAGCAGTAGGCAACCTGCAGAACTAACAGGCCAGTCTGGACGTGCAATCTCATTACCCTATGATGAAGTGCAATAACGAGCCTCCATGAATATTTATTTATATTTTTAACCTTTATTTAACTAGGCAAGTCAGTTAAGAACAAATTCTTATTTTCAATGATTGCCTAGGAACAGTGGGTTAACTGCCTTGTTCAGGGGCAGAACGACAGATTTTTACCTTGTCAGCTCGGGGATTCGATCTTGCAACCTTTCGGTTACTAGTCTCTAACCACTAGGCTACCTAGGCAGAAACAGAATTAGGAAAGGGTCAATGACCATCAACCAGCCAGAAGGATATCTCTGTCCTGGCCTACCGGAGTATGATTCCGTTAACTTTGTTGCCTGGGTTTTGTCGCCAATGTTTGTTTGCTCTAGTGTGCAGTAGAAGTGTGTTTATGGTGTTTCAGGCACTCTGAATGTTACAACTACTGCCCTACTTACGACTTCCTGGAAAAAACATTTCACAGAATTCTGACCATGCCAGCTCCTGCTGCCATGGCAACCTAGTAGGGAGACCCATTGTTGTTTCCAAGATCAGTCGGGAGGGGTGTTGGGGAAGAGGCTGTGTAGGTGGTAGAAGGGGGAGAAATCAGGGGAGTTTTGAGAAACTGTGTACAGCAACTCTCCAGGTCCCATGTTTACAGTGCCACTTCAATATTACATAATTGTTGAATTAAAAGTTTGGTTGAAATTAGCATACACACACAGAATAAAAGCAATGTAGTGTTGAATTATTGATATACAACATGCCATGAATGTGATAACAGGAATTTCATGTGATAACAGGAATTTCATGTGATAACAGGAATTTCATGTGATAACAGGAATGTTGTCATTACCATGTCGTAAGGTATCTAGTGTGTGTGTGTGTGTGTGCTCTTCAATACTGCAGCTCGTCGTATGACGTGAAGTCGGGGCTGAAGATGGCGGTGAAGAAGTTGTCCAGGCCGTTCCAGTCTATTATCCACGCTAAGAGGACCTACAGGGAACTACGGCTCCTGAAACACATGAAACACGAGAATGTGAGTTAACCCCAACACACACACACACACACGTACGTGTGAGTTAACCCCTCCATTACCTTTTACTGATCCATCACTGGGGTGAAGAAATTCTAGAAACTTTTCCAAAGTTCCCAGGTTTTTACGAATCCCAGTTTGAGCCTAGAGGATTATTCAACTTCCAAGAGTCCTCCAACCGGGATTTCGGGGGAAATCTGTCAAGTGTGTGTGTGCGCGTGCTCGAGTGTGCGTGCAACACACATGCATGCTGCCGTCTGCCTTCACTCTTGGGCAAGCTGACCTGACCTCCGAGTGGGAGGAGTTGTATCTGACTGTGGTACTGAATGTCTGTGTTTTATAAAAGGCTATTGATCGCAATCTCTTAAACTAAAGAACAGATGGAGAAGTGTGTGTGTGTGTGCACCTGAGTGTCTGTGTGTGAAGGGGGTCAAGTGTAAGATGTCTCTGTAACAAGTTTGTTACATGAGCCTCCAGCTTCTAACAGAGTAGCTTCTCTCTGAGCTGTCAACAGACCCGTGTTGACAGTCACTAGAACCAACAAAGCCCCCTCAGCCCAGTTAAAGCCGTGCTTCTGGTGTGAAGGGATGTTTTCTCTAGATCAGGAGTGAACAACACCAGTCTCTTCCTTCAGGGGTGTGGGTTTCACTGAGTGATTCAGGGGTGTTTAACAATGGTAACACACTAGGTCAACTGCTGTGTGTCGGGTTCAAGTCGGAGTTTAACTAATAATCTGAATCTGACAATGCTGGTGGTGATTGTGCAGAAGGTCTACCCAAACTTTCAAACCTGTCTCTCTGTGAGTTGAGGTAACTCAGTTGCAGGAAGGGAACAGGAGATACAGTATGATCCACAGAGATTGTGTGTGTGTGTGTGTGTGTTTGATAGTATGCTACACCTGACAGAAAAAGTTTTAAAAACCTCTCTCTGAGTTGAGGTAACTCTCAGCAGCAGGGTGACGTAACTCTCTCAGCAGCAGGGTGAGGTAACTCTCTCAGCAGCAGGGTGAGGTAACTCTCTCAGCAGCAGGGTGAGGTAACTCTCTCAGCAGCAGGGTGAGGTAACTCTCTCAGCAGCAGGGTGAGGTAACTCTCTCAGCAGCAGGGTGATGTAACTCTCTCAGCAGCAGGGTGAGGTAACTCTCTCAGCAGCAGGGTGAGGTAACAGTACAAAGCACTGATCTACCTGACGCAGCTCTTGACCCGGTTATTCTTTGAGCTGATTTCCCCACTGTTGCCTGGTTACACTGTTGGTTATGCTTTTTTTGAAAGCCTGAGTTGGCCAATCACTGTTTGCTTTGGCTGGAGTCCACCAATCGCAGCGGGCACTGCCCTGCGGGGGCGGTGTGGAGTCGTGTTGTTATGAAACCCACCCACCTCAGTCCCTTTCTCTAGAAGGGGGCACACTGGGTCTGGCACGATGTGTCCTCTTCTCCCCCCTCTCTAGTCACCCACACACTGCCGGCATGCTACCTCTGCTCACACACTCTCGCTCTTTCTTTTTCTCTCTCCTCGGCCTCTCTCTCTAATTGCATTCTGGATGATTTCCTGTTCAAAGTTCATTCATCACTTTCCCTATGTGTTAACAGCCTCACACATAATTCAGTCCCATTCAGAACCTATTTTCCCTAACCCCTAACCCTAACCTGTACTCGTACCCTAACCCTAAACTAAAAACCTAACCTTAACCCTAACCCTAAACCTAGCTCCTCACCCTAAAGCTAACGGTAGCTCCTAACTCTAACTCTTAACGTAATTCTAAAACTAATTCTAACCTTAACCCTAAACCCCCTAGAAATAGCATTTGTCCCCAGTTGGTCACATTTTTGCTTGTTTACTATTCTTGTGGGGACTTCTGGTCCCCACAAGAATAGTTAAACACGTCCACACACACAGCAAACATTAGCTTCACATCTCCAACTCAATTATCAAGTTTGCTGTCGACACAACAGTAGTAGGCTATATTACCAACTACGACGACACAGCCTACAGGGAGGAGGTGAGGGCCCTGGTAGAGTGCTGCCAGGAAAATAACCTCTCCCTCAATGTCAACAAATGAAGGAGCTGATCGTGAACTACAGGAGACAACAGAGAGAGCACGCTCCCATCCACATCTACGGGGCCGCAGTGGAGAGGGTCAAAAGCTTCAAGTTCCTCTGTGTGCACATCACTGAGGACCTGAAATGGTCCCTCTACACAGACAGTGTGGTGAAGAAGACGCAACAGCGCCTCTACAACCTCAGGAGGCTAAAGAGGTTTGGAGACTTCTAGAGATGCACCGTTAAGAGTATCCTGTCAGGCTGTATCACCGCCTGGTACGGCAATTGCACCGTCTGCAACCGCAGGGCCATCCAGAGGGTGGTGCGGTCAGCCCAACACATCACCGGGGTCACACTGCCTGCCCTCCAGGACATCTACAGCACCCGATGTCACAGGAAGGCCAAGAAGATCATTAAGGACCTCAGCCTATCGAGCCACAGCCTGTGATGAACACCGCTACCATCTAGAAGGTGGAGACAGTACAGGTGCATCAAAGCTGGGACAGAGAGACTGATGAACAGCTTCTATCTCCAGGCCATCAGATGGTTAAACACTCACCTCTAGCCGGCCTCCGCCCAGTACCCTGCCCTGAATCTTAGTCACTGTTACTAGCCAGCTACCACCTGTTACTTTACCCTGCACCTTAGAGACTGCTGCCCTATATACATAGACATGGAACACTGTTTACTTTAATAATGTTTACATAAGTTTTACCCACTTTATATGTATATACTGTATTCTAGTCAACTCTTCCTATATAACCACTGCTGTACACACCTTTTCTGTTCATATACTGTCAATACATTTATTTATATATATATATATATTTATATATATATACATACATACATACACACACACACACACACACACACACACACACACACACACACACACACAGTGTATTCAGACCCCTTGACTTTTTCCACATTTTGTTACATTATGGATTAAATCGTTTTTATCCCTCATCAATCTACACACAATACTCCATAAAGAAAATACATTAACATAAGTATTCAGACCCTTTATTCAGTACTTTGTTGAAGCACCTTTGGCAGCGATTACAGCCTCGAGTCTTCTTGGGTATGATGCTACAAGCTTGGCACACCTGTATTTGGGGAGTTTCTCTCATTTTTCTCTGTAGATCCTCTCAAATGCTGTCAGGTTGTATGGGGAGCGTCGCTACCCAGCTATTTTCAGGTCTCTCCAGAGATATTTGATCAGGTTCAAGTCCGGGCTCTGGCTGGGCCAGTCAAGGACATTCAGAGACTAGTCCCGAAGCCTCTCCTGTGTTTTTCTTGATTGTGTACTTAGGGTTGTTGTCCTGTTGGAAGGTGAACCTTCACCCCAGTCCGAGGTCCTGATCGCTCTGGAGCAGGTTTTCATCAAGGATCTCTGTACTTTGCTCTGTTCATCTTTCCCTCAATCTCCCAGTCCCTGCTGCTGAAAAACATCCCCATAGCATGATGCTGCCACCACCATGCTTCACCGTAGGGATGGTGCCAGGTTTCCTCCAGACATGACGCTGGGCATTCAGGCCAAAGAGTTCAATCTTGGTTTCATCAGACCAGACAATCTTGTTTCTTATGGTCTGAGATTCCTTTAGCTGCCTTTTGGCAAACTCCAAGGGGGCTGTCATGTGCCTTATACTGAGGAGTGGTTTCTGTCTGCCCACTCTACCATAAAGGCCTGATTGGTGGAGTGCTGCAGAGATGGTTGTCCTTCTGGAAGGTTCTCCCATCTCCACAGAGGAATTCTAGAGCTCTGTCAGAGTGACCATCGGGTTCTTGGTCACCTCCCTGACCAAGGCCCTTCTCCTCCGATTGCTCAGTTTGGCTGGGCGGCCAGCTCTAGAAAGAGTCTTGGTGGTTCCAAACTTCCTCCATTTAAGAATGATGGAGGCCACTGTGTTCTTGTGGACCTTCAATCCTGCAGAAATGTGTTGGTACCCTTCCCCAGATCTGTGTCTCAACACACTCCTGTCTCTGAGCTCTACGGACAATTCCTTCGACCTCATGGCTTGGTTTTTGCTCTGACATGCACTGTCAACTGTGGGACCTTATATAGACAGGTGTGTGCCTTTTCAAATCATGTCCAGTCAATTGAATTCACCACAGGTGGACTCCAATCAAGTTGTAGAAACACCTCAAGGATGATCAATGGAAACAAAATGTACCTGAGCTCAATTTTGAGTCTCATGGCAAAGGGTCTGAATACTTACATAAATAAGGTATTTCTGTTTTTTATTTTTCATAAATTTCATAACCTGTTTTCGCGTTATCATTATGGGGTATTGTGTGTAGATTGATGAGGAACACTTTTTATATTAATCTATTTTAGAATAAAACAGTAACGTAACAAAATGTGGAAAAAGTCAAGGGGTCTGAATACTTTCCTGAATGCACTGTGTCTATACACACACACACACACACACACTAATACTATACTGGACAAACATATAAATGCAACAATTTCAGTTACAGTTCATTTAAGGAAATCAGTAAATTGAAATAAATTCATTAGCCGCTAACCTATGGATTTCATATGACTGGGCAGGGGCGCAGCCATGGGTGGTGCATAGGAGAGTGAGAGTGCATAGGCCTACCCACTTGGGAGCCAGGTCCACCCACTGGGGAGCCAGGCCCAGCCAATCAGAATTAGTTTTTCCCCACAAAAGGGCTTTATTACAAACAGAAATACTCTTTAGTTTCATCATCTATCCGGGTGGCTGGTCTCAGATGATCCAGCAAGTGAAGAAGCAGGATGTGGAGGTCCTGGGCTAGAGTGGTCACATGTGGTCTGCGGTTGTAAGGCAGGGTGGACGTACTACCAAATTTTCAAAAATGACAGGTGGCTTATGGTAGAGAAATTAACATTCAAATCTCTGGCAACAGCACTGGTGGACATTCATACAGTAAGCATGCCAATTACACGCTCCCTCAACTTGAGGCATCTGTGGCATTGTGTTGTGTGACAACTGCACATTTTAGAGTGGCATTTTATTGTCCCCAGCACAAGGTGCAACTGTGTAATGATCATGCTGTTTAATCAGCTTCTTGATATGCCACACCTGTAAGGTGGATGGATTATCTTGGCAAAGAAGAAATGCTCACTAACAGGGATGTAAACAGATTTGTTCCCAGAATTTGAAAGAAATACATTTCTTGTGCGCATGGAACATTTCTGGGATCATTTATTTCAGGTCATGAAACATGGAACCAACACTCTACATGTTGCCATTATTTGTTCATGTTTCGTTTATAAGTATGTGGACACCTGCTCATCAAACATCTCATTCCAAAATGATGGACATTAATATGGAGTTGGTCCCCCATTTTTCTTCTATAACAGCCTCCATTCTTCTGGGAAGGCTTTCTACTGCAGAATGTTGGGTGATTAGGCCTGGCTCGCAGTCTGCGTTCCAAAGCTATAAAATGGCACCAGAAGAAAAAGAGCTTCTGGATATCAGGACAGCGATCACTCATCTCGGATTAGACAAAGATTTTTTCTTCAACAAGCAGGACGCAAAGGACATTCTCCAAACACCCGACAAGGCCGACATCCCCGTTATTGGCAAGAAAAAAGACGCAGGTACAGAGGACACAGAGTGGGATGCCTCGTACGGATCCGCAGAAGGCGAGTGGGAAAGCTGCCGTTACCGTCAATATTACTCGCCAACGTGCAATCATTGGACAATAAATTAGACAAGGTACGATCACGAATATCCTACCAACGGGACATCAAAAACTGTAACATCTTATGTTTCACGGAATCGTGGCTGAATGAGGACATGGATATTCAGCTAGCGGGATATACGCTGCACTGGCAAGATAGAACAGCACACTCCGGTAAGACGAGGGGGGGCGGTCTGTGCATATTTTAAACAACAGCTGGTGCACGAAATCTAAGGAAGCCTCTAGATTTTGCTTGCCTGAAGTAGAGTATCTTGTTATAAATTGCAGACCACACTACTTGCCTAGAGAGTTTTCAGCTTTACTTTTCGTGGCTGTTTGTTTACCACCACAAACGGATGCTAGCACTAAGACCGCACTCAGTCAGCTGTATAAGGAAATAAGCAAACAGGAAACCACTGACCCAGAGGCGGCGCTCCTAGTGGCCGGGGACTTTAATGCAGGGAAACTTAAATCAGTTCTTCCTAATTTCCATCAACATGTTAAATGTGCAACCAGAGGGAAAAAAATTCTAGATCACCTGTACTCCACACACTCCACATACAAAGCTCTCCCTCGCCCTCCATTTGGTAAATCCGACCACAACTCTATCCTCCTGATTCCTGCTTACAAGCAAAAATTCAAGCAGGAAGCACCAGTGACTCTGTCTATAAAAAAAGTGGTCAGATGAAGCAGATGCTAAACTACAGGACTGCTTTGCTATCACAGACTGGAACATGTTCCGGGATTCTTCCGATGGCATTGAGGAGTACACCACATCAGTCACTGGCTTTATCAATAAGTGCATTGATGACGTCGTCCCCACAGTGACTGTACGTACATACCCCAACCAGAAGCCATGGTTTACAGGCAACATTCACACTGAGCTAAAGGGTAGAGCCGCCACTTTCAAGGTGCGGGACTCTAACCCGGAAGCTTATAAGAAATCCTGCTATGCCCTGCGACAAACCATCAAACAGGCAAAGCGTCAATACAGGGCTAAGATTGAATCGTACTACACCGGCTCCAACGCACGTCTTATGTGGCAGGGCTTGCAAACTATTACAGACTACAAGGGGAAGCACAGCCGAGAGCTGTACAGTGACACGAGCCTACCAGACGAGCTAAATCACTTCTATGCTCGCTTCGAGGCAAGCAACACTGAGACATGCATGAGAGTATCAGCTGTTCCGGACGACTGTCTGATCACGCTCTCCGTAGCCGACGTGAGTAAGACCTTTTAAACAGGTCAATATTCACAAGGCTGCGGGGCCAGACGGATTACCAGGACGTGTGCTCCGGGCATGTGCTGACCAACTTGCAGGTGTCTTCACTGACATTTTCAGCTTGTCCCTGATTGAGTCTGTAATACCAATGTGTTTCAAGCAGACCACCATAGTCCCTGTGCCCAAGAACACGAAGGCAACCTGCCTAAATGACTACAGACCCGTAGCACTCACGTCCGTAGCCATGAAGTGCTTTGAAAAGCTGGTAATGGCTCACATCAACACCATTATCCTAGAAACCCTAGACCCACTCCAATTTGCATACCGCCCAAACAGATCCACAGATGATGCAATCTCTATTGCACTCCACACTGTCCTTTACCACCTGGACAAAAGGAACACCTATATGAGAATGCTGTTCATTGACTACAGCTTAGCGTTCAACACCATAGTGCCCTCAAAGCTCATCACTAAGCTAAGGATCCTGGGACTAAACACCTCCCTCTGCAACTGGATCCTGGACTTCCTGACGGGCCACCCCCAGGTGGTGAGGGTAGGTAGGTAGGTAGCAACAATTGCCTGGTACGGCAATTGCTCGGCCTCCGACCGCAAGGCACTACAGAGGGTAGTGCGTACGGGCCAGTACATCACTGGGGCTAAGCTGCCTGCCATCCAGGACCTCTACACCAGGCGGTGTCAGAGGAAGGCCCTAAAAATTGTCAAAGACTCCAGCCACCCCAGTCAGACTGTTCCCTCTACTACCGCATGGCAAGCGGTACCAGAGTGCCAAGTCTAGGACAAAAAGGCTTCTCAGCAGTTTTTACCCACAAGCTGTAAGACTCCTGAATAGGTAATCAAATGGCTACCCGGACTATTTGCATTGTGTGCCCGCCCCCCCTCCACCCCTCTTTTACGCTGCTGCTATTCTCTGTTTATCATATATGCATAGTCACTTTAACTAAACATTCATGTACATACTACCTCAATTGGCCCGACCAACCAGTGCCCCTTCACATTGGCTAACCGGGCTATCTACATTGTGTCCCACCACCCGCCAACCCCTCTTTTACGCTACTGCTACTCTCTGTTCATCATATATGCATAGTCACTTTAACCATATCTATATGTACATACTACCTCAATCAGCCCGACTAACCGGTGCCTGTATGTAGCCTCGCTACTGTTATAGCCTTGCTACTGCATATAGCCTTGCTACTGTTATTTTTCACTGTCTTTTTACTGTTGTTTTTATTTTTTTACTTACCTATTGTTCACATAATAAAGTTTTTTGCACTGTTGGTTAGCATTAGCATTGGTTAGCATTTCAGTAAGCATTTCACTGTAAGGTCTACACCTGTTGTATTCGGCACACTTGACAAATAAACTTTAATTTGATTTGAGGTGTTCGATGGGGTTCAGGTCAGGGCTCTGTGCTGGCCAGTTAAGTTCTTCCACACAGATCTTGACAAACCATTTCTGTATGGACCTCGCTTTGTGCACGGGGGCATTGTCATGCTGAAACAGGAAAGGGACTTCCCCAAACTGTTGCCACAAAGTTGGAAGCACAGAATCCTCTATAATGTCAAATCAAATGTTATTTGTCACATACACATGGTTAGCAGATGTTAATGCGAGTGTAGCGAAATGCTTGTGGTTCTAGTTCCGACCATGCAGTAGTATCTAACAAGTATTCTAACAAATTCACAACAACTACCTTATACACACAAGAGTAAAGGAATGAATACGAGTATGTACATATAAATATATGGATGAGCGATTGCTGACCGGCGTAAGCAAGATGCAGTAGATGGTATAGAGTACAGTATATACATATGAGATGAGTAATGTAGAATATGCAAACATTATATAAATGGCATCGTTTAAAGTGGCTAGTGATACATTTATTTCATCCAATTTTTTATTATTAAAGTGGCTAGAGATTTGAGTCGATGACCGAACGGCATAGGCAAGATTCAGTAGATGGTTTAGAGTACAGTGTATACATTTGATATGAGTAATGTCGGATATGTAAACATTATATACAAAATTGTTTAAAGTGGCTAGTGATACATTTGTTACATCCAATCCTATTATTTAATGTGGCTAGAGATTTAAGTCAGTATGTTGGCAGCAGCCACTCAATGTTAGTGATGGCTGTTTAACAGTCTGATGGCCTTGAGATTGAAAAACAGCTTCTGTCTCTCGGTCCCAGCTTTGATGCACCTGTACTGACCTCGCCTTCTGGATGATAGCGGGGTGAACAGTGGCTCGGGTGGTTGTTGTCCTTGATGATATTTTTGGCCTTCCTGTGACATCGGGGGGTGTAGGTGTCCTGGAGGGCAGGTAGTTTACCCCCGGTGATGCGTTGTGCAGTCCTCACTACCCTCTGGAGAGCCTTACGGTTGTGGGTGGAGCAGTTGCCGTACCAGGCGGTGATACAGCCCGACAGGATGCATCTGTAGAGGTTTATGAGTGTTTTTGGTGACAAGCCGAATTTCTTCAGCCTCCTTAGGTTGAAGAGGCGCTGTTGCGCCTTCTTCACCACGCTGTCTTTGTCGGTGGACCATTTCAAGGAACTTAAAACTTTCCACCTTCTCCACTACTGTCCCGTCGATGTGGATAGGGGAGTGCTCCCTCTGCTGTTTCCTGAAGTCCACGATCATCTCCTTAGTTTTGTTGACGTTGAGTGAGAGGTTATTTTCCTGACACCACACTCCGAGGGCCCTCACCTCCTCCCTGTAGGCCGTCTCGTCGTTGTTGGTAATCAAGCCTACCACTGTAGTGTCGTTAGCAAACTTGATGATTGAGTTGGAGGCGTGCTTGGCCACGCAGTCATGGGTAAACAGGAGAGGGCTGAGAACGCACCCTTGTGGGGCCCCAGTGTTGAAGATCAGCGGGGTGGAGATGTTGTTTCCTACACTCACCACCTGGGGCCGGCCCGTCAGGAAGTCCAGGACCCAGTTGCACAGGGCTGGGTCGAGACCTAGGGTCTCGAGCTTAATGATGAGCTTGGAGGGTACTATGGTGTTAAATGCTGAGCTGTAGTCGATGAACAGCATTCTTACATAGGTATTCCTCTTGTCCAGATGGGTTAGGGCAGTATGCAGTGTGATTGCGATTGCATCGTCTGTGGACCTATTGGGACGGTAAGCAAATTGGAGTGGGTCCAGGGTGTCTGGCAGGATGGAGGTGAAATGATCCTTGACTAGTCTCTCAAAGCACTTCATGATGACGGAAGTGAGTGCTACGGGGCGATAGTCATTTAGCTCAGTTACCTTAGCTTTCTTGGGAACAGGAACAATGGNAATGCTGCCATCAATCCACGGTTTCTGGTTGGGGAAGGTTTTAATAGTTGCTATGGGTACAACATCACCAATGCACTTGCTAATAAACTCGCTCACCGAATCAGCGTATACATCAATGTTGTTGTCTGATGCTATCCGGAACATATCCCAGTCCACGTGCTCGAAGCAATCTTGCAGCGTGGAATCAGATTGGTCGGACCAGCGTTGAACAGATCTGAAAACGGGCGTTTCCTGTTTTAGTTTCTGTCTGTAGGCTGGGAGCAACAAAATGGATTCATGGTCAGACTTGCCGAAAGGAGGGCTGAGAATAGCCTTGTATGCATCACGGAAATTAGAATAACAATGATCCAGGATTTTACCAGCCCGGGTGGCACATTCGATATGCTGATAAAATTTAGGGAGCCTTGTTTTCAGATTAGCCTTATTAAAGTCCCCAGCCACAATAAATGCAGCCTCAGGATATGTGGTTTCCAGTTTACATAGAGTCCAATGGATTTCTTTCAGTGCCGTTGATGTGTCAGCTTGAGGGGGGATATACACGGCTGTGATTGTAATCGAGGAGAATTCTCTTGGTAGATAATGCGGTCGGCATTTGATTGTAAGGAATTCTACGTCAGGTGAACGAAAGGACTTGAGTTCCTGTATGTTGTTATGATCACACCACGACTCGTTAACCATAAGACACACACCCCGCCCTTCTTCTTACCAGATAGATGTTTGTTTCTGTCGGTGCGATGCGTGGAGAAACCATGTGGCTGTACCGACTCAGATAACGTGTCCTGAGTGAGCCATGTTTCCGTGAAGCAAAGAACGTTGCAGTCGCCGATGTCTCACTGGAAGGCAACTCTTGCTTGTATTTCGTCTACCTTGTTGTCCAGAGACTGGACATTGGCAAGTAAAATACTCGGGAGAGGTGCGCGATGTGCCCGTCTACATAGCCTGACCAGAAGACCGCCGCGTTTCCCCCTTCTCCTGCGCCGCAGTTGTTTTGAGTCGCCGGCTGGGATCCAGTCTATTGTCCTGGTAGGTGGACCAAACAGAGGATCCGCTTCGGGGAAAGTCGTATTCCTGGTCGTAATGTTGGTAAGTTGACGTTGCTATCCAATAGTTCCTCCCGGTTGTATGTAATAAAACGTAATATAATACTTCCCGGGGTAACAATGTAAGAATTAATCCATAAAAAAACAAAATACTGCATAGCTTCCTGAGAACGTGAAGCGAGGCGGCCATCTCTGTCGGCGCCGGAAATCCTATTGTATGTTGTAGCGTTAAATTTTCCCTAGCCCGAACCATGAAAACCAGCCCCAGGCCATTATTCCTCCTCCACCAAACTTTACAGTTGGCACTATGCATTCGAGAAGGTAGCGTTCTCCTTGCATCCATCAAACAGGGATTTGTCGGTCGGACTGCCAGAGGGTGAAGCGTGATTCATCACTCCAGAGAACGCGTTTCCACTGCTCCAGAGTCCAATGGCTGTGAGCTTTACAAATCACATCAAATTTTATTGGTCACATACACATGGTTAGCAGATGTTAATGCGAGTGTAGCGAAATGCTTGTGCTTCTAGTTCCGACCATGCAGTAATATCTAACAAGTAATCTAACAATTTCACAACAACTACCTCATACACACAAGTGTAAAGGAATGATTAAGAATATGTACATATAAATATATGGATGGGCGAACGGCATAGGCAAAATGTAGTACAGTACATATACATGTGAGATGAGTAATGTAGGATATGTAAACATTATATAAAGTGGCATTGTTTAAGTGACTAGTGATTCAATTATTAAAGTGGCTAGAGATTGAGTCTGTATGTTGGCAGCAGCCACTCTGTTTTCAGTCTCTCGGTCCCAGCTTTGATGCACCTGTACTGACCTCGCCTTCTGGATGATAGCGTGGTGAACAGGTAGTGGCTCGGGTGGTTGGTGTCCTTGATGATCTTTTTGGCCATCCTGTGACATCGGGTGCTGTATGTTTTTGTGCAGCTGATCAACCATGGAAACCTATTTCATGAAGCTCCCGACAAACAGTTATTGTGCTGACGTTGCTTCTAGAGGCAGTTTTAAGGTCACTGAGCTCTTCAATAAGGCCATTGTACTGCCAATTTTTGTCTATGGAGTTTGCATGGTTGTGTGCTTGATTGTGTACACCTGTCAGCAAAGGTTGTGGCTGAAATAGCCGTATCCACAAATTTTAAGGGGTGTCCACATAATGTTTTATATTCCTTGACATTGCTCGTTCTGCTATTTATTTCTGGTGTGGCTATTGCTAGGTATTGCTAAGTGTTGCTAGGTATTGCTAGGTGTTACTGCACTGTTGGAGCTAGAAACGCAACCATTTCGTTGCACCTATGATAACATTTGATTTGATTTTCTGCCTTGTGAGGAGAGAAGAACGGTGGTGTAGGCTGTTCCAAAGCTTGGAGAACAACCTGACGTTACTGGAGTCTAAAATCCATAATCTTTGTTTAATGAAACGTGATGTTCTTGGTAGTGAAATAAACCTTTTATCTAATGTTAAAACAAAGCTATGGACAATGTCAAGGACACCGGGTGGTAGCACAGTCTCACCATGACGTTGCTTGTTTTCCTTGCATAGAGACAAAGTTGGAAACCATTCCCTCTATTTGTGCACTCTCCACATTGCCTCATTCACCCTGAAGGGTTTTCGCAATTGAAAGAAGACCACATGTTTGTTAAAAAAAATGTATCTGTAGTGTGACTTGTTTTGTGTCAGTGTCAATGGCCATGTCCGAATCGGTCTTGCCTACTACTTACTAAAACTACACACGGTGTGATAATCGTCCTTAGGGCTGACCCCATTTAGTCGACTGGTCGATAGGCTGTTGGTCGACCAATATTTTTTTAGTCGAGCAGTCTAAAATATACAGTACCAGTCAAAAGTTTGGACACACCTACTCATTCAAGGTTTTTTATTTATTTATACTATTTCTACATTGTAGAATAATAGTGAAGACATCAAACCTATGAAATAACACATGGAATCATGTACAGTGAGGGAAAAAAGTATTTGATCCCCTGCTGATTTTGTACGTTTGCCCACTGACAAAGAAATAATCAGTCTATAATTTTAATGGTAGGTTTATTTGAACAGTGAGAGACAGAATAACAACAAAAAGATCCTGAAAAACACGTGAAAAATGTTATAAATTGATTTGCATTTTTTTGAGGGAAATAAGTATTTGAAGAATACAGATTCTTCTCCCATCTGCAAACATTTTGACACATGACCAAATCGTTTACAATTTCCACACTGTAATTTTTTGGACACAAATGCAGTGTATCGACAGGTTTTTCTCCTTCCTTTCCTTTTACCATATGGTTCAGGTGATGTGCACTGACCACTCCTGGGATTTTCTGACTAAGGTACCAATCGTCTATATCCAAGTCTTCCTCTGACACCGCCTGGTGTAGAGGTCCTGGATGGCAGGCAGCTTAGCCCCAGTGATGTACTGGCCCGTACGCTCTTCCCTCTGTAGTGCCTTGCGGTCGGAGGCCGAGCAATTTCCGTACCAGGCAGTGATGCAACCAGTCAGGATGCTCTCGATGTTGCAGCTGTAAAACCTTTTGAGGACTCCAGCTATAACTCCTTTGTCAGGCGCCTTGCCCAAAGATCAGTACATATTACTTCTGACGTGGACAATTTAGCCAGATCCAGTACACGCTTCTTCTGTTCTTCATTAACACAATTACCAAAACAAGGCCACTTCTAGTTACCTCGATTTGAATCCACTTTTCCAACTGCTTTCTTCACATCTAATGTGGAATTGCTTTGTTTCCCGCCATTCGTTCATTTTGCTACAGCTGTTGTCAAACACACGTACAGTGGGGCAAAAAAGTATTTAGTCAGCCACCAATTGTGCAAGTTCTCCAACTTAAAAAGATGAGAGAGGCCTGTAATTTTAATCATAGGTACACTTCAACTATGACAGACGAAATGAGAAAAAGAAATCCAGAAAATCACATTGTAGGATTTTTAATTTATTTATTTGCAAATTATGGTGGAAAATAAGTATTTGGTCAATAAC
>QNTS01004971.1:8178-20756 GCA_003317085.1 Hucho hucho
TTGTGGTGGGGATTGATGAGGCCAGTGAGTTGTCTGGTTTGAGGCTCTGTTGTTGTGGTGGGGATTGATGAGGGCAGTGAGTTGTCTGGTCTGTTATTGTGGTGGGGATTGATGAGGGCAGTGAGTTGTCTGGTCTGTTATTGTGGTGGGGATTGATGAGGCCAGTGAGTTGTCTGGTTTGAGGCTCTGTTGTTGTGGTGGGGATTGATGAGGGCAGTGAGTTGTCTGGTCTGTTATTGTGGTGGGGATTGATGAGGGCAGTGAGTTCTCTGGTTTGTTATTGTGGTGGGCTAGTAATGGCGGATAGGTTTAATTCTCTGGCTTTGGTTTTCCTCCAGGTTCTGTGAGTCCCCCACCAGTGACTTGGAGATGAGGAACGGCCGGGGCCGGGGCAAAAGGATAAGGCCTAACGGAAACACACCCGTCAACGAGAACAGCAACTCGTCGGACAACAAGGGAAGCGGCACCAGCAAGACGCGCGCCGGCAACAGCAGCAGCAAGGGCCGGCGGGGCACGCCGCCCAACTGCAACACAGAAGACGTCAAAGCCAGCCCTTCGTCGGCTAACAAGCGCAAGAACAAGCCCGCCTCAGACATGGAGCCCAACTCCAGCTCTGAGGACACCAAGGGCAGCAAACGCATGCGCACCAACTCCAACAGCGGCCCTGGAGGAGTGCCCCAGCCGCCTCACGCCGTCCTCCCTGGCAAACCCAGCATAAAGACGGAGCCACTGCCCCCGCAGCAGCTCGACCGCAACTGCCCTTCGCCAGTGCTCATTGACTGCCCGCACCCCAACTGCAACAAGAAGTACAAGCACATTAATGGCCTCAAGTACCACCAGGCCCGTGCCCACAATGATGACGACATCAAGCTGGACATGGACGGGGACAGTGAGTACGGGGAGGACTCTACACTCCACCCCGATCCGAGCAGCTGCAATGGGGCCTCCATCTCTCAAAAGGGCTGCTTGTCACCGGCACGCTCAGTCACGCCCAAGGGTAGGGGCTTTGAGGCACAGACTCCGTCGCCCTCCTCGGGGAAGTTTGGCTCCAAGCACGGTAAAAAGAAGCCCTGCGAGGTCGATCTAGAGGCAGGGGGCATGCCCATGGACGGCTGTGAGGACGGGCCCTGCCTAACGGACGAGGCCAGCAACGACGGCATGGACGACAAGAAGGACAAGGCCAAGAAGACGGGTAGCGGCTCCAAGGCAGACAAGCTGGCACAGAAGGGCATGAAGTCAACGCGGCCCATCGCCCCGACCATACCACCTCAGCAGCTCTACTCCCTGCAGACAGCAGGCGGCTTCCCTGCAGCCAGCCCCGGCTCCACCCCTGCCATTGGTTCAGCAGTTCAGTCTATCCCTAAGAGCCCTCAGTTGAAAGCGATCCAGCCCAAGCCCTCTGCCCTGGGAGACCCCTCGTCTGTGAACCCAGTGCTGAGCGGTTCCAAGGACAAGAAGAAGAAAGACAAGAAGAAGAAGGAGGCAGGAAAGGAGGGAGACAGCCCCAAAGGGAAAGGGGGAAAGCCAGAGGAAGGCAAGAGCCCGTACTCTGAATCTTCGGACCCGGGAAGCAAAGGTGACGGGCTGCTGAACGGCTCATCAGACCCCCACCAGAGCCGGCTGGCCAGCATCAAGGCCGAGGCGGACAAGATCTACAGCTTCACCGACAACGCTCCCAGTCCCTCCATCGGCGTGGCCAGCAGGATAGAGGCTGGAGGCATGGCCCAGCCCCTCACCCCACTCCATGTGGTCACACTGAACGGAGCGGACAACTCCTCGGTGAAGACCAACAGCCCGGCCTACTCTGACATCTCGGACGCGGGCGAGGACGGCGAGGGCCGGGTAGAGGGCGTCAAGGGAGTCAAGTCCGAGGAGCAGGCCACCCGAGAGGGGGCCAAGAAGGCCCTGTTCCCCGCCCAAACGGCCAGCAAGGAGTCCCCCTACTATCCCGGCTACGAGAATTACTACTCCCCGAACTACGCCAACCCTAACCCTAGCCCAGGGGTGTCGGCCACGGGGGGCGCGCAGCAGGAGGGGGCCCAGGTCAAGGTGAAAAAAGAGGAGCAGGAGGAGCGTAAGGTCAAGCAGGAGCAGCAGGAGGAGCGTAAGGTCAAGCAGGAGCAGCAGGAGGAGCGTAAGCCCGAGATAGGTGCCTCTGGACCGGGGCAACAGCAGCAGCATCAGGCCTCGGTCATCCAGCAGCGCTCCAACATGTATATGCAGCCTCTCTACTACAACCAGTATGCCTACGTTCCCCCGTACACCTACCACCCGGACCAGGCTTACCACAACCACCTGCTGAACACCAATCCGGCCTATCGGCAGCAGTATGACGAGCGGCAGAGGCAGGTGGTAGCCGGGCAGCACCGCGCCGCCGAGAAGAAATCAGACGCTGCTGGAAAGGAGCGAGAGCGAGAGGGCTCCTCAGGGAAGGAGCGGGGTGAGGAATGGAAGCAGAAGGCTTTGGTGCCCCCCACCCTCTCCAAGGCTCCCAGTGTCACAGACCTGGGCAAAGGCGGGCCGCCCCAGGGCAAGCCGCCCAAAGAGCCCTCGTCCTCCTCGGAGCAGGCCAAGTCATCGGTCATCATGCCCAAGGGGGAGGACGCCAAGGCGCCGGCCCAGCAGGCCGAGGGGCTGAAGATGAAGCTGAGTGAAGGAGGGCACCACGGGAAGGAGGAGGAGCCCAAGGCGGGCATGGAGTCCGGCAGGCCCTCGGCCATGGAACAGGCCATGTGGTACAGACAGGTAACCTGACACGGTTGTGTTTGAATCGGCTGATTGTGATTGGATGCTAAACAAATGTATGTTAAATGATCACTATAAAACTGAGTAGAAGTGCATGCTGGTTTGTGTGTTCTAGGAAATGTTTAAGTGAAGGTAAATTTTCGTAGGACACGATGATGTCTGTAATGAGATGTTTTGTGCTGTTTTCAGGAGCCTGACTCGCGGCTGTGGCCTTACCTCTACCCCAGCAAATACCCTGAGGCCCAGAAACCTCAGGATGTGGAGCGCCACAGGGAAAGAGACAGAGACCGAGGAGAGAGGGACAGAGACAACAGAGAGCGGGAACGAGACAGAGACCGAAAGGGCAAGGAGGGCAGGGACGAGAGGACTCGGCCCAAAGACGCCACCCCCAAGGAGGAGAGCAAAGAGGGGGTTGAGCCCCGGTTGTCTTTGGCCTTGGAGGAACACCGGGGGGTGGGGAAGGACCCGAGGGCCACCGCTGGCCACATGCAGTTCTCTTCTCCCATGGCCCAGCACCAAGGCTACATGCCTTACATGCATGGAGCCTACGCCTACGGCCAGGGCTACGACCCCAGCCACCCGGGCTACCGCGGTATGCCCTCAGTCATGATGCAGAACTACCCTGGTAAGAGTTAATGCCACTGGTTACAATATACAGTGCATTCAGGAAAGTATTCAGACCCCTTTCCTTTTTCCACATTTTGTTACGTTAGCCTTATTTTAAAATGGATTAAATGGCTTTTTTTCCGTCATCAATCTGCACACAATACCCCATAATGAGAAAGCGAAAACATGTTCTTAGAATTCTTTGCAAATGTATTCAAAATAAAAAACAAGTACCTTATTTACATAAGAATTTCCGAATGCACTGTACATACAGCTCTGCCATTGGATTGTTAAAATCTGTATTATGATGATGTACAAAATTTAAAAAAATAAATAATGAATGAATGAACCCTGATATGCATTAATTTTCAGGTTTCTTTGATTGTAAATGGGCTCCAGTGTCATGGTGTTTAACCTCCTCTCCCTCACCGACAGGGTCCTACTACTCTTTCTCCCCCTATGGCAGTAAGATGGGGCCGGGCGAGGAAGGCGGCGAGAAGGCAGCGCGCGCCAGCCCCACGGTCAGTGGCAAGTCGTCCTCTGAGGCCAAGGCATTGGACATCCTTCACCAGCACGCCAGCCAGTACAAGAGCAAGTCGCCCACGGTTGGCGACAAGACCTCCTCGCATGAAAGGGAACGGGAGCGCGCTGTGGCCGAGCGCGAACGAGACCGAGACATGGACCGGCCGCGTTCCTCTCCCTCGCAGCGCATCATGCCTTCCCATCACCACCTGGGCTATCCGCTGCTCTCGGGGCAGTACGACCTGTCCTACGCCACAGGTAAGTGATGCCTGAACGCCCACAAACAAGCTCAAATCTCAGCCTTCAGCGTTGGCTAGCTGCTCAAATAGAACGCTACTCTATGGTAATCACCTAACTGTAAAATGATATAACTTTTAAGGCCCTTTTCTCGTACCTAAGGAATTACGGAAAAGAAAACAATAACAAAATATCATCCGTAACTTGGTGTATTGACTAAATCTGGAGTTATTATGAGTATATGGAGGCGTATCTAACGAGTGTCTCTTCCTCCACAGGTCTCTCTTCATCAGCCATAGTTGCCAGTCAACAAGCCTCCTCCCCCTCCATGTACCCCCCTGCACGGAGATGAGAATGGTAAGGAGGAACCAGATCCTCCAACAAATGGACAAACTGACCCTGCTTACTCACACACACACACACACATTTCTTCCTGATGTTTAAACATGCTCTTTGATCCAGAATAGTGCCAATATAGCTACACTACATGGCCAAAGGTATGTGGACACCTGCTCGTCAAACATCGCATTCCATAATCATGGGCATTAATATGGAGTTGGTCCCTCCCTTTTTGCTGCTATAACAGCCTCCACTCTTCTGGGAAGGCTTTCCACTAGATGTTGGAACATTGCTGCTATAACAGCCTCCACTCTTCTGGGAAGGCTTTCCACTAGATGTTGGAACATTGCTGCTATAACAGCCTCCACTCTTCTGGGAAGGCTTTCCACTAGATGTTGGACCATTGCTGCTATAACAGCCTCCACTCTTCTGGGAAGCCTTTCCACTAGATGTTGGAACATTGCTGCTATAACAGCCTCCACTCTTCTGGGAAGGTTTTCCACTAGATGTTGGAACATTGCTGCTATAACAGCCTCCACTCTTCTGGGAAGGCTTTCCACTAGATGTTGGAACATTACTGCGGGGAAATGCTTCAATTCAGCGTCAAGGGCATTAGTGAGGTCAGGCACTGAATTTGGGTGATTAGGCCTGGCTCGCAGTCGTCTTTCCAATTCATCCCAAAGGTGTTCGATGGGGTTGAAGTAAGGGCTCTGTGCAGGCCAGTCAAGTTCTTCCACACCAATCTTGACAAACCATTTCTATATGGACCTTGCTTTGTGCATGTGCATGCTGAAACAGGAAAAGGCCTTCCCCAAACTGTTGCCACAAAGTTGGAAGCACAGAATCGTCTAGAATGTCATTGTATGCTGTAGCGTTAAGATTTCCCTTCACTGGAACTAAGGGGCCCAAATCATGAAAAACAGCCCCAGACCATTATTCCTCCTCCACCAAACTTTACAGTTGACACTATACATTGGTACAGGTAGCGTTCTCCTGGCATCCGCCAAACCCAGATTCGTCTGTCGGATGGTGAAGTGTGATTCATCACTCCAGAGAACGCGTTTCCACTGCTCCAGAGTCCAATGGCAGCAAGCTTTACACCACTCCAACCGACGCTTGGCATTGCGCATGGTGATCTTAGGCTTGTGTGCGGCTGCTTGGCCATGGAAACCACAGGAGTTCGGTGGTACCTTTTATTGGGGAGAACTGGCTCTTGGTAATGGCTGGAGCGGAATAGGTGAAATGGTATCAAATACATCAAACACATGGTTTCCAGGTGTTTGATGCCATTCCATTTGTTCCATTCCAGACATTATTATGAGCAATCCTCCCCTTAGCAGCCTGGTGATGGAAACCCATTTCATGAAGCTCCCGACGAACAGTTCTTGTGCTGACGTTGCTTCCAGAGGCGGTTTGGAACTCAGTAGTGAGTGTTGCAACCGCACTTACAGTTGACCGGGGCTATTCTAGCAGGGCAGAAATTTTATATACTGACTAGAAAAGGTGGCGTCCTATGACGGTGCCACGTTGAAAGTCACTGAGCTCTTCAGTGAGGCCATTCTGCTGCCAATGTTTGTCTATGGAGATTGCATGGCTGTGTGCTCAATTGTATACACCTGTCCGTAACAAATGTGGCTGAAATAGCCGAATGCACTAATTTGAAGAGGTGTCCACATACCTTTGGCCATGTAGTGTATCTCTTTAATTTTTTCTGTACTGTGTTCCTTAGTCAAAAAATAAACGCTTCTGTCTGACTTCTAGAAGGATTTCTGGTTGTTTGATGACACTGCAGTCTATGATGCCCTCTGCTGGACAGAATATGAACCAACATCAACTACATTTCATTGAAAGTGTCAGTGTATACAGTATGTGCGATTATCTGTAGGGCCTAACTACAATGTAGGTTTGTTTAATTCATCATCTTGTTGAATGTGGATGTTAAATTCTTAGCATTGCTGTCATATAACTCTCCCCATCTCTTTTTTCCCCCCACAGGGAGACCTGATTGGCTGACCTCGACCTTGCTTGGAACCATGTGACTGGATCACATGAAGAAGCCTGCTGCAGAGCTCATATTAAGGCATCAGTTCAATGGTGTTTGGTGTATTTTTTTGTTTCTGCCTGGTTGTTCCGGCTGCTCTGCTTCCTCCTCCCTCCGCTAGCGGGATGGCCACCCTACGGCAAGGCTTCCCGTGGCTGGGTTGAGGGCTCGTCGAGCCCCCTCTTCTGGCCGTCCAGCCAGTCACTCCTTTGCACCACTCACGTGATGGACTAAAAGGTCAGAGGAACGGCCTGACGAGGCTGACGCGTTCTGATGGAGTGAGGCCTTATCACACGGACAGCCGTATTGGAAGTGGAGAGTGCAGATGGGAGAGGGGGTCGATCAGAAACATACTGGATTAAGTTTGAAATCACTACATAGAGATATGGACCTATTGGATTGATGGCTGACCCTGAGTCTTAGCGTAATAGGGTTTCAGCTTGACTTGTGGGTTGTTTCATCCATCCACCAAACTACCCACTGACGCGGAGGACATTTTGAGACATTCATTGCGATGGACCCATTTTTTTCGTTCTGTTTTTTTTGGGGGTGGGGCGGGGGTGGTTGTTTGGGCCAGAGGAGGGGTGACTGAAAGGGGAGCGACAGGTTTTCCTTGTCTCCCTCTCCACCACTCTGGGCTTTCTATGCAAGCCGAAGCTGCTCTTCTCCTCATACTGACAGAGACAGCCCTCCTCTCCCTCTGTTCAGTTTCAGGGGGAGGAACATTCAAGTTCACGCTCTGTTGAATCTGTAGTTGTTTGTGTGAAAAGTTATCAATCGCCTACTTGAGTTCATTCAGAGAGTAAAACTATCCGTGTTTGTTTTAGTTTTTTGTAGCTGTTTATTTGTGTGCGTTCGTTCCACAGCATTCGTCTCATCACTATTCATGTTTTTGTATTATTTTAGCAGTTTATTTGATTTCATTTTTTCCTTTGTGTCTTGTTGGCTTGACGACCATGTTTCCATCTCACTCTGACCCAGTTGTAAAACAATCTCCTTTGGCTGTTTGCGTCTGTGTTGAACGCTACTTGCCTTTCTGTGGTGGCGGCGGCGACAGCTGTCTCCTGGTTTCCTTTCCCAAAGGGTCATCCAGTTTACAAAGTAGCTCCAATGCATCTGCTATAGCTCCCAACTGTTCAGCAAGGGCCCCGGCTTAAAGGGAGAGGATATATTTGTGCCTGGAGGTACTTTGGCTTAGAGAGAAGAGGAACGGAGAGGAGCAGGGATGTACCATTCTGGTGCTCTTCAAGCTCTGTGACCCGGCAGGTTGCACTGATCAGAGGAGCTGACTGGACTGCCTCTAGATCTTCCTCTAGTTCGATCCAGCCATCCATCTTCACTGGGCACTGCAGAGGCTGGTGGAGGAGAGGGGTTCCCAGACAGCCAGACAGGCAGCCAGCCAGACAGGCAGCCAGCCAGACAGGCAGCCAGCCAGCCAGGCAGGCAGGCAGACAGACAGACAGGCAGGCAGACAGCCCAGGTCGTAAAGTGCACAAGGCTTTTGTTTTGTCTGTTTTGGGCCCTAAGTGTCTGTTTGTGGACACTGTCTGGTACCTACATGACTATGTATGTGAACGGTCTGCAAGCCACAGTCAGGCTGTCGCTGCTGCTAGTCTCTCACCAAACTGCATCATGGGTTATCTGCAGTCCTCCCTCAATGGACATGTAAGAACACAAAGGGAAACTCTCTAGAGCTGTCAGTGGATGCTCAGTAGATATGACTGCTGCACTCACTCTCCCTCTGTTCTGGCCTGTAGTGATGGAGAGACAGGCAGCTCTCTCCCTCTGTTCTGGCCTGTAGTGATGGAGAGACAGGCAGCTCTCTCCCTCTGTTCTGGCCTGTAGTGATGGAGAGACAGGCAGCTCTCTCCCTCTGTTCTGGCCTGTAGTGATGGAGAGACAGGCAGCTCTCTCCCTCTGTTCAAGGACTTCTAGTTGTGGAGTGCTATGTTACTGGGAGTTGGAACATGCCCCTGTACATTTTTTTGTTAATGAGCGCAATTGCAAAATGGAGTCTCTCCTGCAGGCCCACCTCCTCTCATCTCCCTCTCCTTTCCAGCTATCTCTGTCTAGCTCTGCTGTGGGTGGCTTGCATGGTGTAAACATTAGCCCCGCACAATGTCCTTCCCAGTGGATCAAGTCGGATGCACATTTACTTTGGGACACTGTTCCTATCTGCTCCCTCCCGCCCTCTCACTGTGGTTTCTGTTTATAGTGTACAGAGGAATTATTTTTCAAAGGTTGTTGGACACTATTGGAAAATGTCCTACACTTTGTCTGTTAGCCTTCTCTTTTTTTCCCCTTCCGTTGTTGATATGTGACAAACTACGGATCCCACCCCTTGGTATTATTATATTATTATCCCCACCACCAGTAGCCTGGATCCCCACTCTTGACTCCCATGATGCCATTTTAGTCACCTCGTCGCACACGTTCCCAAGCCGCCTCGACCACCCTCAAGGAAAACAAATCACATTTCAACCTTGTCATTGTAACCTTCACTCATTTGTTTCTCTGTTGTTTTGGTTCCATGAGATACTGCTCATGAATGCTTTGTATTGTTATTACTGCCTGCTGGGATAGACAAAGGCTGAGGGCAGAGCAGCTGTCCACAGAGGAGTGATAGAGAGGTAGAACTCAGCAGATTCTCCTACTGCGTCCACTCTTCTCCTGCTAATGATCCCCATTAATCCCGCCGCCGCCGCACAGCGCCCACTCAACCGCTTGTCTGAAACAGTAAATCTGATTCGCCGTGATGCTTTTCTTGCCCTTCATGGATCCGGCGTGCTTGGGAGCACAGCACAGGAAATCTTTTTTTTTTATATATACATAAATGTGATTTAGCGAAGCTGGAGGGAATTAGCTGTTTGTTGTGGCGGCAGCGGTGAAATAGACCTCAAAGCCACTAAAGTGGCGTAGATTCACCAAGAGATCAGGCGAATGCTATTATGAACAATTAAATAGGCCGTGCTCAGAGCACTGCTCCCTGTGAGAGTCCATTCATTCCAGTAATACTCTAATAGTTATCCTAATCAGACATGTTCCATTTGAATGCCCTGCTAAACACTAATATAAGAGGCCTGTAGGATCCATAACGATCCAGTCACTAGAAAGGGGATCTCCATTCAAGTCAATGTTCAATGATGGCTGGAACGGCATTCTATTGCTTCTATTTCTATGGTAGGCTCATCAAGGTTGACTTGGTTCTGTCCTGTAGTGATGTCAGTTGTTACTGGTGTATGAATGTTGTTGACAGGTGCACTGGTTGATAGGCCCTACTCTCACCACAATACTGTTGATGCTCAGCGGTGATTGGATGCTGGCACAGATTTTTTATATTTTTTTCCTGTCCTTTTCTCTGAAGTAGAGGGTTTTGTTTTGGAAATATGTCTTGTCATACAATGGGAGAGGAGCCAGTGTTTCTATTTTTTTTTTTTTTTAAATGCTTTTTAACACTTTCTGTATGGAGTGAGATGGGATGTGAGGTCAGAGCCAGATATATTAATAGTCATTTAACGGTCTGTTAAACCAGAACCTCTGCTGGTGAAAAGTGGTTAAAAAATGATAAGGGGGAAAAAAGCTTGATACATTTGTTTTTGAGGATCTAGTTTGGGGATATATATCTATTTTAATACAGACAGAAATGAGTTGTTGCTCATACTCCCACAGCAGCCATTGTTGAGGTGTTGTCTCACTGTGCTTGGGTAGTCAGTCATTCCTTGTGTTACTCACGCAGCGGGAGGACGGAATATTCTGGTGTGGGATTTCCTCTTCCTGTTTCTGTTTTCATAACCCCGCCCCCTAAAACGCCCCCCCCCTGTCCCCAGAGCAGCGGCTCAGTATCAGTCATCGGTACTTGAAAGAAAGATGTTTACAGCTTTTTTTTTATTGCTATGTTTTGTTTTGGTTCATCCCCCTCTTTGCCCCCCCCCCCTTCCCCCCCAAGGGTTTCTCTCTTATGTAAAGTGTACATTGCCACATTTCTTTTTTTTATACAATACTGTAACTTGCCTTTGTACATTTAGGCAAAAAATAAATCTTTTTATGAGACAATCACTCCTGTCCCGTCTGTCTTGTCTTTTATTTCCACAGGGAAGGAAAGGGCATGGATCACAATAGGTGTTGTTATTAGGAAACACTTAAGTTAATGCGTATGATACGGGTTAATGCGTATGATACAGGTTAATGCGTACGACATGGGTTAATGCGTCAACATTCTGGTACTTGCTTGCATATAACATAATAATGAAAAGAATTGAAAGACTTTGATTTGATATAGTTCAAATAATGGTTCCCCAAATACAACCAATTCAATATACACTTCCTAACTAGAGGCACACACTTAGAGCATTACAATCCTTGTAATAAGCGGTCATAACATCCTTATAATATATCAGCGTTGGACTAGTAACCGAAAGGTTGCTAGATCGAATCCCCGAGCTGACAAGGTAAAAATCTGTCATTCTGCCCCTGAACAAGGCAGTTAACCCACTGTTCTCCGGGTAGGCCGTCATTGAAAATAAGAATTTGTTCTGAACTGACTTTTCTAGTTAAGTAAAGGTAAAAAATAAAATATTTATAATACCAAAGTGCATCATCAGGGCTGGACCTAGCCACTAAGCTGTTGTGGGGCCCTGACCAAATTATAAAAATCAGTCATGGTCTCTACTTAACGTTGAGAGTTAGAATAGTAGAATACACGAGATGCAATTTCGAAATTTGGTTGTGCATCAGCAGTTTTCCCTCTGTCACTCAGATATCATATTAACATGGCAGAAGTCATGGCAAAAGAATTGCAGGAAATGTGCTTTTAAACTGCAAAAATTTCTCTCCACCCTATGACAACATGAGTAGAATTGCAGAAAATGTACATTAAAACGAAAATGTTCTCTCCACCTTCAAGAGGGGGGGGGGCACTAAAATGTTTTGCCTATGAGGTGGGGTGGGGGTCCCCCAACCAAATCTCGCTTAGGGCCCCCTAAAGGCTAGTGCCAGCCCTGTGCATAATGTATCATAGATCCTACTTGTTTGAAAATAACGTTATAATCGAATGCATACAATGTAATGTAATGTGTTACCCCATGAATCCAATAGGGTGAGGGTGCATTATGTGCTGCATTCCATTAGAGGAAACCAAGACAGTTCTCAGGGCAAGCCTGATTGTAACTAAATACAGTATACAGTGAGGGAAAAAGGTATTTGATCCCCTGCTGATTTTGTAAGTTTGCCCAATGACAAAGAAATTATCAGTCTATAATTTTAATGGTAGATTTATTTGCACAGTGAGAGACAGAATAACAACAAAAAAATCCAGAAGAACGCATGTGAAAAATTTTATAAATTGATTTGCATTTTAATGAGGGAAATAAGTATTTGACCCCCTCTCAATCAGAAAGATTTCTGGCTCCCAGGTGTCTTTTATACAGGTAACGAGCTGAGATTAGGAGCACACTCTTAATGGGAGTGCCCCTAATCTCAGCTTGTTACCTGTATAAAAGACACCTGTCCACAGAAGCAATCAATCAATCAGATTCCAAACTCTCCACCATGGCCAAGACCAAAGAGCTCTCCAAGGATGTCAGGGACAAGATTGTAGACCTACACAAGGCTGGAATGGGCTACAAGACCATCGCCAAGCAGCTTGGTGAGAAGGTGACAACAGTTGGTGCGATTATTCGCAAATGGAAGAAACACAAAAGAACTGTCAATTTCCCTCGGCCTGGGGCTCCATGCAAGATCTCACCTCGTGGAGTTGCAATGATCATGAGAACGGTGAGGAATCAGCCCAGAACTACACGGGAGGATCTTGTCAATGATCTCAAGGCAGCTGGGACCATAGTCACCAAGAAAACAATTGGTAACACACTACGCCGTGAAGGACTGAAATCCTGCAGCGCCCGCAAGGTCCCCCTGCTCAAGAAAGCACATATACATGCCCGTCTGAAGTTTGCCAATGAACATCTGAATGATTCAGAGGACAACTGGGTGAAAGTGTTGTGGTCAGATGAGACCAAAATGGAGCTCTTTGGCATCAACTCAACTCGCCGTGTTTGGAGGAGGAGGAATGCTGCCTATGACCCCAAGAACA
>QNTS01004971.1:22871-40991 GCA_003317085.1 Hucho hucho
TGACCAAGCCTGTCTGGCTAAAAAAGCAGGTGACCAAGCCTGTCTGGCTAAAAAAGCAGGTGACCAAGCCTGTCTGGCTAAAAAAGCAGGTGACCAAGCCTGTCTGGCTAAAAAAGCAGGTGACCAAGCCTGTCTGGCTAAAAAAGCAGGTGACCAAGCCTGTCTGGCTAAAAAAGCAGGTGACCAAGCCTGTCTGGCTTAATATAAAAGCGCCATACAAACACTCCAGCCACGCTCACAGCGGTTGCTATGGAGACACGGTCGGAAGAAGGGAGCACTAGCAAAATGAATGAGCTACACACTGAAGCGCACAGTCTCAAGAGAATGACTGTTCCTACCAGAATCTTTGCCTCTGGCTGTATTGAGTGCAATGGTGTTTTACTTAACAATTTATAGTTTAGTATTGGATTTTTCCTCGTGCGTAGGCTAATTGAGGTGGGTAAGTGTATGGATTAAACAAATAAAAAACGACTCCTTTCCACAGATATATCAATAATGTCAAATCAAATGTGACCACTGAATACAACCAGAGTAGACCTTACAGTGGAATGCTTACTTAACAAGCCCTTACAAGCCCTTAACAATGCCGTTTTAAGAAAAATTAAGTGTTAGAGTATTTACTAAATAAACAGAATAAAAAATGTATGAATTAATTAGTTGAAATAAAAAAATACAAATGAAAAAAGAAAATAGAAAAATAACAAATAATTAAAGCGCATAGACCGGGGCTACCGGTACAGAGTCAATGTGCGGGGGCACATGTTAGTTAAGGTAATATGTACATGTAGGTAGAGGTAAATTGACTATGCATAGATAATAAACAAAGTGTAGCAGCAGTGTAAAAATGGGAGGGGGACTATAGATGTGAGTGCTACGGGTCGGTAGTCATTTAGGCAGGTTACCTTGGTGTTCTTGGGCACAGGGACTATGGTGGTCTGCTTGAAACATGTAGGTATTACGCATGCTCGGAGTACACGTCCTGGTAATCCGTCTGGCCCAGCGGCCTTGTGAATGTTGACCTGTTTAAAGGTCTTACTTACATCTGCTATGGAGAGCGTGATCACACAGTTGTCCGAAACAGCTGGTGCTCTCATGCATGCTTCAGTGTTGCTTGCCTCGAACTGCGCATAGAAGTCATTTAGCTCGTCTGGTAGGCTCGTGTCACAGGGCAGCTCACGGCTGTGCTTCCCTTTGTAGTCCGTAATAGTTTGTGAGCCCTGCCAAATCCGATTAGTGTTGTAGCCAGTGCAGTAGGATTCAATCTTAGTCCTGTGTTGACGCTTTGCCTGTTTCATGGTTCGTTGGAGGGAATATCTGGATTTTTTACAAGCGTCCAGGTTAAAGTCCCGCTCCTTGAAAGCGGCAGCTCTACCCTTTAGCTCAGTGCAGATGTTGCCTGTAATCCATGGCTTCTGGTTGGGGTATGTACGTACGGTCACTGTGGGTTACGAAGTCATCGATGCACTTATTGATGAAGCCAGTGACTGATGTGGTGTACTCTTCAATGCCATCAGAAGAATCCCGGAACATATTCCAGTCTGTGCTAGCAAAACAGTCCTGTAGCTTAGCATCTGCTTCATCTGACCACTTCCTTATTATTATTCCTTTATTATGGTGGTTCCACTGTGTCTTCAGACTATAGGCGGGAAAGATGGAGGCAGGTTGAAACGTGCAAAATTGGAATTCAAGACACTCACTCTTTCCTCACATGAAGCACGTGGACTCCATACCCCCCTTAGCCATACCCCCCTTCTAATCAGGTGCTGGCTTCCTCCTGCCATCAGTTATGAAAGGCGCCTTTGTTGCTTTTTAATGGAAATGTACATTTTCTGTGTTCTTCGAATTGTGTAAGTCAATTTGCATGTTTTATTTTCAGAATTGAATGAACATTTAGGTCTAGGGTTTAGCAAGAATCTCTCAGCCCACATTATGTATCATGCCGTAGGCTATTCATATTTGGAGTAGGCCTATACTGCCTAATATTATGTTGTTTAGCCTACATGATTCTGGATATTTTTTTACACAAGATATGAATAAAAGAGCGCTCTCTGCACGAGTGAATGTCAATGATGTCATTGGCGCATGTCCTTGGACGGTAAAGGTTACCGTTAGTAGGACACACAAACATGCAGGAGGTGGGAACAGTAAATAAGCCGCTGCCCACTGCGCTCGTGGATGCTCAGCGCAACAAGTTATCCAGCAGACATTCGATATGCTCAGTGCTCTTGCCTTCGTATTGACAGCACGACAACTCCGACAACCGCTTCTCCACTTCCAGTCTTGTCTACCTTTCCCCACGGACTTCTTACTATCGAAGACGACGATGTGGACATTGGCCCGACTTTCGCTTCTGTGAGTGCGCCGTGGAAATGATATACTCGACAGCATAGCTTCCACCACGGTAGGTTGTCCAAGTCGAGACCACAGACATCGTATCGTCATTGAGCGGCAGATGTATTTCTGCTTCGCGTTCCTGGTACTGCATTTGCCTGTTGTTTTTGAAGAAAGACAAGTTAATTGGAAATAGGACAGAGATGAGCTGACGATTAGAGAACAACTGATTCAAGTCGGGCAGTAGCCTAACGTTGGTATTGTTATGTTATTACATAACGGTCATATGGGACGCTATCAAATTAGGTTGAGACAGGTTGGTACTTGGTCATATAAATATGTTTGTTTTATTACATAATGAAAGTCTTCAACGCTCATGCGACTGTGCTGTGGGGTAGAAAATGAAATGCGCTAATCCTATCAATTTATAACTATTAATGGTTACAAAGGAAACTAAAAACGTGACAACTGATAAGGCATTATTCTGTGGCAACTTTGAGCAGTTTATCCAGAATATTGAACAAGGTGTGGAGAGTGAGCTCCAGTATGCTACCAATAAGACATCACATGGCTGCTCAAATAGACTAAGGTTCTCTCACACAGTAGTTTCTACTTCGGGAATGGAAACTTGTCACCCAGTAGGGGATGTTCCACCCATGAGTCTGCAGGGTATGTAGTTGGCATATGATGAGTTTACTTAACAGCACCTTGTACATATATTGTCTGTTTAAAAAGTGATGGCAGGCATGTTCTAATTATTATACACGTAATCAGTTCCAGACAGTGGTTAGTATCGAGACACACTACTATCAAACAGATCATCAGTTCCAGACAGTGGTTAGTAACGAGACGCACTACTATCAAACAGATCATCAGTTCCAGACAGTGGTTAGTAACGAGACGCACTACTATCAAACAGATCATCAGTTCCAGACAGTGGATAGTAACGAGACGCACTACTATCAAACAGATCATCAGTTCCAGACAGTGGTTAGTATCGAGACGCACTACTATCAAACAGATCATCAGTTCCGGACAGTGGTTAGTAACGAGACGCACTACTATCAAACAGATCATCAGTTCCGGACAGTAACTTGCGTGGGTAAAATCAATGGGAAAGCCAAAAGAAAAAGCCATATTACAACCTTTGTATTGTGATAATTGCGTTGTTTTCTCTACAACCTCAGTTCATATGCCTTGCCTCTGTGATATACAGGCCTAAAGGCAGAGACATTAAGAAGACACAGCGGTAGAATTAATTCAACCACACCTTTGTTTCGTCACCAAACCGGAGAGCAACATCTGTTCGGTGAAGTCCACAAAGCATATTGCATGTACCAAACAGTTAAAGAACCTACAGCATGGTCAAGTTCATGTTTCTGACATTTTCAGACCACTAAACAACTATTGATTTAGATCCACAGAGAGTTACTGCAGGTCACAAAGAAAACAGGAGCTGCCTCCACTCTACTATACATCAACATTTCAACATCATCAAATCACCTACACTTAGTCTAATACAGTGACAAAAAATACCAAAAACAATTTAGTCAAATCAACAAGTTAAATATGATGTAACTTTCCATGGTGATGTTTTCTCTGTCTGTGTGTGTGGGGGTGGGGGGTGTGTTCGTGCAAGTAGAAGAAGATGTTGACTCACCCTACTTGTTGAGAAACACCAATGTCATCCTTCTCTCTATCATGTTGACGAAACGGTCTATCACTCTGTCATACAGTACATACTTTTATTTGTTGTTGTCCTAGGTTACCTGGCTAAAATGCTTGCTCCCTAGCCTCACTTCCATTCATGGGCAACGTTAGCTAGTTAACATTAGCCTTCTACTTCTAGCTACATATTGAACTTCCATCCTCTCAGTCCAGGGCCACAACAATGTAGGAATTAATGGTTGGATCAGAATTGCCATTATAATCAAATCAAATTGTATTAGTCACATGCGCCAAATATAACAGGTGTAGACCTTACAGTGAAATGCTGAATACAACAGGTGTAGACCTTACAGTGAAATGCTGAATACAACAGGTGTAGACCTTACAGTGAAATGCTGAATACAACAGGTGTAGACCTTACAGTGAAATGCTGAATACAACAGGTGTAGACCTTACAGTGAAATGCTGAATACAACAGGTGTAGACCTTACAGTGAAATGCTTACTTATGACCCCCTAACCAACAATGCAGTTAATTTTTTTTTATTAGAATAAGAAATAAAAGTAACAAGTAATTAAAGAGCAGCAGTAAAATAACAATAGCGAGACTATATACAGGGTGGTACCGGTACAGAGTCAATGTGCAGGGGCACCAGTTAGTTGAGGTAATATGTACATGTAGGTAGAGTTATTAAAGTGACTATGCATAGATGATAACAACAAAGAGTAGCAGTGGTGTAAAAGAGGGGGAGGGGCAATGCAAATAGTCTGGGTAGCCATTTGATTAGATGTTCAGGAGTCTTATGGCTTGGGGGTAGAAGCTGTTTAGAAGCCTCTTGGACCTAGACTTGGCGCTCCAGTACCGCTTGCCGTGCGGTATCAGAGAGAACAGTCTATGACTAGGGTGGCTGAAGTCTATGACAATTTTTAGGGCCTTCCTCTGACACAGCCTGGTATAGAGGTCTTGGATGGCAGGGAGCTTGGCCCCAGTGATGTACTGGGCCATTCGCACTACCCTCTGTAGTGCTTTGCGGTCAGAGGCCGAGCAGTTGCCATACCAGGCAGTGATGCAACCAAATCAAATTTTATTTGTCACATACACATGGTTAGCTTATGTTAATGCGAGTGTAGCGAAATGCTTGTGCTTCCAGTTCCGACCGTGCAGTAATATCTAACAAGTAATCTAACAATTTCACAACAACTACCTTATACACACAAGTGTAAAGGAATGAATATGTACATATAAATATGTGGATGAGCGATGGCCGAACGGCATAGGCAAGATGCAGTAGATGGTTTAGAGTACAGTATATACATATGAGATGAGTAATGTAGGATATGTAAACATTATATAAAGCATTGTTTAAAGTGGCTAGTGATACATTTATTACATCCAATTTTTAATTATTAAAGTGGCTAGACATTGAGTCTGTATGTTGGCAGCAGCCACTCAATGTTAGTGATGGCTGTTTAACAGTCTGATGGCCTTGAGATAGAAGCTGTTTTTCAGTCTCTTGGTCCCAGCTTTGATGCACCTGTACTGACCTCGCCTTCTGGATGATAGCGGGGAGAACAGGCAGTGGCTCGGGTGGTTGTTGTCCTGGAGGGCAGGTAGTTTACCCCCGGTGATGCGTTGTGCAGACCTCATTACCCTCTGGAGAGCCTTACAGTTGTGGGCAGAGCAGTTGCCGTACCAGGTGGTGATACAGCCCAACAGGATGCTCTCGATTGTGCATCTGTAAAAGTTTGTGAGTGTTTATGGTGACAAGCCAAATTTCTTCAGCCTCCTGAGGTTGAAGAGGCGCTGTTGCGCCTTCTTCACCATGCTGTCTGTGTCGGTGGACCATTTCAGTTTGTCCGTGATGTGTACGCCGAGGAACTTAAAACTTTCCACCTTCTCCACTATTGTCCCGTCGATGTGATAGGGGGGTGCTCCCTCTGCTGTTTCCTGAAGTCCACGATCATCTCCTTTGTTTTGTTGACGTTGAGTGAGAGGTTATTTTCCTGTCACCACACTCCGAGGGCCCTCACCTCCTCCCTGTAGGCCGTCTCATCGTTGTTGGCAATCAATCCTACCACTGTAGTGTCGTCTGCAAACTTGATGATTGAGTTGGATGCGTGCTTGGCCACGCAGTCATGGGTGAACAGGGAGTACAGGAGAGGGCTCCGAACGCACCCTTGTGGGGCCCCAGTGTTGAGGATCAGCGGGGTGGAGATGTTGTTTCCTACCCTCACCACCTGGGGGCGGCCCATCAGGAAGTCCAGGACCCAGTTGCACAGGGCGGGGTCGAGACCTAGGGTCTCAAGCTTAATGACGAGTTTGGAGGGTACTATGGTGTTAAATGCTGAGCTGTAGTCGATGAACAGCATTCTTACATAGGTATTCCTCTTGTCCAGATGGGTTAGGGCAGTGTGATTGCGATTGCGTTGTCTGTGGACCTATTGGGACGGTAAGCAAATTGGAGTGGGTCAGGTAGGATGGAGGTGATATGATCCTTGACTAGTCTCTCAAAGCACCTCATGATGACGGAAGTGAGTGCTACGGGGCGATAGTCATTTAGCTCAGTTACCTTAGCTTTCTTGGGAACAGGAACAATGGTGGCCCTCTTGAAGCATGTGGGAACAGCAGACTGGGATAATGATTGATTGAATATGCCCGTAAACACACCAGCCAGCTGGTCTGTGCATGCTCTGAGGACACGGCCAGGGATGCCATCTGGCCCGGCAGCCTTGCGAGGGTTAACACATTTAAATGTTTTACTCACGTTGGCTGCGGTGAAGGAGAGCCCGCAGGTTTTGGTAGCGGGCCGTGTCGGTGGCACTGTATTGTCCTCAAAGCGAGCAAAGAAGTTGTTTAGTTTGTCTGGGAGCAAGACATCGTGGTCCGTGACGGGGCTGGTTTTCTTTTTGTAGTCCGTGATTGACTGTAGACCCTGCCACATACCTCTCGTGTCTGAGCCGTTGAATTGCGACTCGACTTTGTCTCTATACTGACGCTTAGCTTGTTTGATTCCCTTGCGGAGGGAATAGCTACACTGTTTGTATTCGATCATGTGTCCGGTCGCCTTGCCATGATTAAAAGCAGTGGTTCGCGCTTTCAGTTTTGCTCGAATGCTTCCATCAATCCACGGTTTCTAGTTGGGGAATGTTTTAATAGTCACCGTGGGTACCACATGACCGATGCACTTGCTAATAAACTTGCTCACCGAATCAGCGTATACGTCAATGTTTTGTCCGATGCTATCCGGAACATATCCCAGTCCACGTGATCGAAGCAATCTTGAAGCGTGGAATCAGATTGGTCGGACCAGCGTTGAACAGACCTGAGCACGGGCGTTTCCTGTTTTAGTTTCTGTCTATAGGCTGGGAGCAACAAAATGGAGTCGTGGTCAGATTTGCCGAAAGGGGGGCGGGGGATGGCTTTGTATGCGTCGCGGAAGTTAGAATAACAATGATCCAGAGTTTTACCAGCCCGGGTTGCACATTCGATATGCTGCTAAAATTTAGGGAGCCTTGTTTTCAGATTAGCCTTGTTAAAATCCCCAGCTACAATAAATGCAGCCTCAGGATATGTGGTTTCCAGTTTACATAGAGTCCAATTAAGTTCTTTCAGGGCCGTCGATGTGTCAGCTTGGGGGGGATATACAAGACTGTGATTATAATCAAAGAGAATTCTCTTGGTAGATAATGCGGTCAGCGTTTGATTGTAAGGAATTCTATGTCAGGTGAACAAAAGGACTTGAGTTCCTGTATGTTGTTATGATCACACCACGTCTCGTTAATCATAAGGCATACACCCCCGCCCTTCTTCTTACCAGAGAGATGTTTGTTTCTGTCGGCGCAATGCGTGAAGAAACCAGGTGGCTGTACCGACTCTGATAACGTAGCCCGAGTGAGCCATGTTTCCGTGGAGCAAAGAACAAGTCAGTCAGGATGCTCTTGATGGTACAGCTGTAGAACCTATTGAGGATCTGAGGACCCATGCAAATCTTTTCAGTCTCCTGAGGGGGAATAGGTTTTGTCGTGCCCTCTTCACAACTGTCTTGGTGTGCTTGGACCATGTTAGTTTTTTGGTGATGTGGACACCAAGGAACTTGAAGCTCTCAACCTGCTCCACTATAGCCTAGTCGATGAGAATGGGAGCGTGCTCGATCCTCTTTTTCCTGTAGTCCACAATCATCTCCTTTGACATGATCACGTTGAGGGAGAGCTCCAACCTATAGGCTGTCTCGTTGTTGTCGGTGGTCAGGCCTACCACTGTTGTGTCATCGGCAAACTTAATGATGGTGTTGGAGTCGTGCCTGGCCGTGCAGTCAACAGGGAGTACAGGAGGGGACTGAGCACGCAGCCCTGAGGGACCCCTGTGTTGAGGATCAGCGTGCGAGATGTGTTGTTACCTACCCTTACCACCTGGGGGCGGCCCGTCAGGACGTCCAGGATCCAGTTGCAGAGGGAGGTGTTTAGTCCCAGTCCTTAGCTTATTGATGAGCTTTGAGGGCTCTATTGTGTTGAACGCTGAGCTGTAGTCAATGAATAGCATTCTCACATAGGTGTTCCCTTTGTCCAGGTGGGAAAGGGCAGTGTGGAGTGCAATAGAGATTGCATCATCTGGGTATCTGTTGGGGTAGTATGGAAATTGGAGTGGGTCTAGGGTTTCTGGGATAATGGTGTTGTGAGCCATGACCAGCCTTTCAAAGCATTTCATGGCTACAGATGTGAGCGCTACGTGTCGGTAGTCATTTAGGCAGGTTACCTTAGTGTTCTTGGGCACAGGCACTATGGTGGTCTGCTTGAAACATTTTGGTATTACAGACTCGGACAGGGAGAGGTTGAAAATACCAGTGAAGACACTTGCCAGTTGGTCAGCGCATGCTCGCAGCACATGTCCTGGTAATCCGTCTGGCCTTGCGGCCTTGTGAATGTTGACCTGTTAAAAGGTCTTACTCACATCGGCTCCGGAGAGCGTGATCACATAGTCTTCCGGAACAGTTGGTGCTCTCATGCATTCAATGCTGTCTTAGTGCCAGCCTCTGTCTGTGATGGTATGTAAAACAGCTACGAAAAATACAGATGAAAACCCTCTAGGTAGATAGTGTGGTCTACAGCTTATCATGAGATACTGTACCTCAGGCAAGCAATAGCTCGAGACTTCCTTAGATATCGTGCACCAGCTGTTATTTACAAAAATACATAGTCCACCGCCCCTAGTCTTACCAGACGCCGTTGTTCTATCCTGCCACCAGCCAGCTGTATGTTGATAGTGTCATCGTTGAGCCATGACTCCGTGAAGCATAAGATATTACAGTTTTGAATGTCCCGTTGGTAATCTTGCGCGTAGTTCATCGATTTTATTCTCCAAAGATTGCACGTTTGCTAGCAGAATGGAAGGAAGTGGGGGTTTATTCGATCGCCTACGAATTCTCAGAAGGCAGCCCGCCCTCTGGCCCCTTTTTCTCTGCCTCCTCTTCACGCAAATCACGGGGATCTGGGCCTGTTCCCCAGAAAGCAGTATATCGTTCGCGTCGGGCTCGTCAGGCTCATTAAAGGAAAAAAAGGATTCTGCCAGTCCATAGTCAGTAACCGCAGTCCTGATGTCCAGAAGTTATTTTCAGTCATAAGAGACGGTAACGGCAACATTATGTAAAAAATAAGTTACAAACAACGTGAATAAATGAACAAAAAACACAATCGGTTGGGGGCACGTAAAATTTTAGCTAGCTAGCTAGTCACCGGAGGACAACAACACAAGGAGTTGAACAACCAGTTTCTGTCAATGAGTAAGCCTATGCTCTCGATGTGATGTGATTGGAGCAAGGCCAAATCCAACCTGGCATATACAGCTTTTTAATAGCTTCCCCTCTGGTCTGATCTGTATAAAGTATTATAATAGCTTCCTCTCTGATCTGATCTGTATACAGTATTATAATATATTCCTCTCTGATCTGTATACAGTATTATAATAGCTTCCTCTCAGATCTGATCTGTAAACAGCATTATAATAGCTTCCTCTGATCTGGATACAGTATTATAATAGCTTCCTCTCTGATCTGGATACAGTATTATAAAAGCTTCCTCTCCGATCTGTATACAGTATTATAAAAGCTTCCTCTCTGATCTGGATACAATGTTATAATAGCTTCCTCTGATCTGTATACAGTATTATAATAGCTTCCTCTCTGATCTGATCTGTATACAGTATTATAATAGCTTCCTCTCTGATCTGTATACGGTATTATAAAAGCTTCCTCTCTGATCTTTATACAGTATTATAATAGCTTCCTCTCTGATCTGATCTGTATACAGTATTATAAAAGCTTCCTCTGATCTGTATACAGTATTATAATAGCTTCCTCTCTGATCTGATCTGTATACAGTATTATAATAGCTTCCTCTCTGATCTGTATACAGTATTATAAAAGCTTCCTCTCTGATCTGTATACAGTATTATAATAGCTTCCTCTCTGATCTGATCTGTATACAGTATTATAATAGCTTCCTCTGATCTGTATACAGTATTATAATAGCTTCCTCTCTGATCTGATCTGTATACAGTATTATAATAGCTTCCTCTCTGATCTGGATACAGTATTATAATAGCTTCCTCTGATCTGTATACAGTATTATAATAGCTTCCTCTCTGATCTGATCTGTATACAGTATTATAATAACTTCCTCTCTGATCTGTATACAGTATTATAAAAGCTTCCTCTCTGATCTGTATGCAGTATTATAATAGCTTCCTCTCTGATCTGATCTGTATACAGTATTATAATAGCTTCCTCTCTGATCTGTATACAGTATTATAATAGCTTCCTCTCTGATCTGTATACGGTATTATAAAGCTTCCTCTCTGATCTGTATACAGTATTATAATAGCTTCCTCTCTGATCTGATCTGTATACAGTATTATAATAGCTTCCTCTGATCTGGATACAGTATTATAACATCTTCCTCTCTGATCTGTATACGGTATTATAAAAGCTTCCTCTCTGATCTGTATACAGTATTATAATAGCTTCCTCTCTGATCTGATCTGTATACAGTATTATAATAGCTTCCTATGATCTGTATACAGTATTATAATAGCTTCCTCTCTGATCTGTATACGGTATTATAAAAGCTTCCTCTCTGATCTGTATACAGTATACATATAGCTTCCTCTCTGTTAAATATCTGCTCTTAATTAAGATTCAAGATGTCTACAGAAAGAATGGTGTGTCAGCTATGACATCTCACCCTGACTCTTTTGGTTATTGAACTACAGTAAGTGAAGTGGATTTAAACCCTGAATTTCATCATGGGTCCCTGATCTGTACTACACAGAAATGCATAATGATGGATATGAATGTGTGAACCGTGATGGCTTATGAATTCATGCTAATCGAAAAATATGTGGGGTGCTATCCTCAAACAATCAAATGTGGTGCTTTCGCCGTAAAGCCTTTTTGAAATCTGACAACGCTGTGATATTGCCAAGAAACAGAGCTTTTGATGAGTATGGAACACTTATATATTGGTGGATGTTTAATAATTCAACTTTTGGATTTTGAATTTGGCGCCTTGCATTTCACCTGGTAGTGTCAGGAGTGGGTGATGTATCCTAAATAGGTTCTAACAGGTTCTCTTCATGGTGATGTATCCTAAATAGGTTCTAACAGGTTCTCTTCATGGTGATGTATCCTAAATAGGTTCTAACAGGTTCTCTTCATGGTGATGTATCCTAAATAGGTTCTAACAGGTATAAATATGCAATATCCTCTTTCGCGTATTTGGTATCATAGCCGTCTATGTTTCACAAGTTTGGACATTAAGGTACAGCTCAGTAGAGTTCAGTAGAGTACAGAACAGCACAGAACAGTACAGTTCAGTAGAGTACAGTACAGTAGAGTATAGTTCAGTACAATACAGTACATTATAGTGTACTCAACTCTAGTGCTCTACTGTGTACTGTACTGTACTCCACTATTTTCTACTCTACTTTACTGTACTGTACTGTTCTTTACTCAACTGTACTCAACTGTACTGTAACGTACTCGGACCAGCGCCAGGATAAAGTGACCAAAGGGGCTGTTGAAATCGGGGTTCTGGAATTGGAATACCATAATAAACATAACGTTCAAATGCCAAGACTCCGAGATCATTGAGTGCTTTTGAAATCTGTAGCCCATCTCTGCTGTTGTATCAGCAAAATGGACAGCCTCGTACAGCAATGCCGTTCAGATAGGCAATTGCCCTATTACAAACAGCCTATGTAAATGCAGCCTTACACACAGCTGCCATACCCGAATAATACAAACTAAATGCTGAAAGTAGTTGCCTAGATATTCATGCATTCGAACAAAAATACTGAATAGCAGTTTGGCTTAGAATACCAAAAATACAGAACAAAACAGTGGTACCAAGAGGTAGGCCTAGTAAACTAAATATCAGATTGATAAAGGCGTGACACAATCTATATTTAGGCTAGTTACATTAACAGTAAACAAACAAGTTACCAAAACATAGTTTACAGCGGGGTTCACCAACTGACGAATTTGGCCCACGGGTGGTTTTATTTGGCCCCCAAAAGTTTTCTGAGCAAAAATGTAATAAATATAATATAATATATGTATTATATAATATATGTATTACCAGTCAAAAGTTTGGACACACCTACTCATTCCAGGGTTTTTCTTTATTTTTACTATTTTCTACATTGTGGAATAATAGTGAAGACATCAAAACTAATCATGGAATCATGTAGTAACCAAAAAAGTGTTAAACAAATCAAAATCTATTTTATATTTGAGATTCTTCAAAGTAGCCACCCTTTGCCTTCATGACAGCTTTGTACACTTGGCATATATATATGTACAGTACCAGTCAAAAGTTTGGACACACCTACTCATTCAAGAGTTTTCTTTATTTTTACTATTTTCTACATTGTCAAATAATGGATTAATGGTCTTTCATGATTCGGGCTAGGCCCCTTAGTTCCAGTGAAGGGAAATCTTAACTTAACTCATATAATGACATTTTATATGATTCTGTGCTTCCAACTTTGTGGCAACAGTTTGGGGAAGGCCCTGTTTCAACATGACAATGCCCCTGTGCACAAAGTGAGGTCCATACAGAAATGGTTTGTCGAGATCGGTGTGGAGGAACTTGACTGGCCTGCACAGAGCCCTGACCTGAAACCCATCGAACACCTTTGGGATGGTTTGGAACACCGACTGCGAGCCAGACCTAATCGCCCAACGTCAGTACCTGACCTCACTAATGCTCTTGTGGCTGAAATGGAAGCAAGTCCCCACAACAATATTCCAACATCTAGTGGAAAGCCTTCCCAGAAGATTGGAGACTGTTATAGCAGCAAAGGGGGACCAACTCCATATTAAAGCCCATGATATTGGAATGAGATGTTCAACGAGCATACTTTTGGCAATGTAGTGAATATGATCTTATACAAATAATAATAATTGATTAGATTAATACAGCGCTATTCTACCAACTGAGGTTCTCAAAGCGCTTTACATAGTTGGAAGAAACTCATCTCATCCACCATCAATGTGTAGCACCCACCTCAGTGATGCACGGCGGCCATTTTGGTGCCAGAATGCTCACCACACAGCAGCTATCAGTTGGAGAGGTGAGGAGTGATATATGCCAATTAGGAATGAGGGGGATGATTAGGTGACCATGATGGAATGGGGCCAGGTTGGGAATTTAGCCATGACAGCGGGGTGAACACCCCTACTCTTACAATAAGCACAGTGGGATTTTGAATGACCACAGAGAGTCAGGACACCCGTTTTAACGTCCCATCCGAAAGACGGCACCCTACACAGAGCATTGTCCCCAAATGTAATTAAGGTTGAAATTACGTTTACGTTTTAGTCTAATATTATATCAATCTAAAAATATTTGTTTTATTATGTTCCCGACCATCCGCTCAAGGAAAAACATTGTCCAACACTGAATCTAGTTGATGATCCCTGGCCTACTACTGTGAGATGCAACCATGCACAGCTGTCTTGCCAAATAAATAGGCTTATACAGGCTCACTTCAAACATGGAAAACCATGCCGCTCGCTCCACAAATTCAGCAACACGTTGTGATGTACACTTCTGTGAATCAAATTCGAACCACGTAATCAATTAAGCAAGGCTGGCCTACCATAAACACGTCCATTACCTACAGTTCTAGTTACAGGAACACAAATCAATAGGTCACAATAGAAAACCATAATATATTTCTATGATGAAACATACCGATATGTAGCTATACCCAGGGGCATCATTTGGGTTCTTGCATTGGAATTATATTGAATTCTGCTTATATCACGCTATACCACAACAGACTTTCTTCCGTCACAACGTCCCTCCAAGGCCTTTCTGCTAGCTTACTAGCCCCGGCCCGCTAGCTGCTTGAAGCCACTCACTGGACTCTAGCCCTGCTCAATACGCCTTAGTTAACACTTTAGTTCCACCTCCCACACATGCGGTGACATCACCTGGTTTAAATTATATTTCTAGAGACAATATCTCTTTCATCGTCACTCTATGCACAGGTTTACCCCCACTGTATTCACGTCCTACCATACCTTTGTCTGTACATTATGCCTTGAATCTATTCTACCGTACCCAGAAATCTGCTCCTTTTACTCTCTGTTCTGAACGTACTAGACGACCAGTCCTTTTAGCCTTTAGCCGTACCCTTATCCTACTCCTCCTCTGTTCCTCTGGTGATGTGGAGGTTAATCCAGGCCCTGCAGTCCCTAGCTCCACTCCCATTCCCCAGGCGCTATCATTTGTTGACTTCTGTAACCGTAAAAGCCTTGGTTTCATGCATGTTAACATTAGAAGCCTCCTCCCTAAGTTTGTTTTATTCACTGCCCTATCACACTCTGCCAACCCGGATGTCCTAGCCGTGTCTGAATCCTGGCTTAGGAAGACCACCAAAAACCCAGAAGTTTCCATCCCTAACTATAACATTTTCTGACAAGATAGAAATGCCAAAGGGGGCGGAGTTGCAATCTACTGCAGAGATAACCTGCAGAGTTCTGTCTTACTATCCAGGTCTGTACCCAAACAATTCGAGCTTCTACTCTTAAAAAATCCACCTTTCCAGAAACATGTCTCTCACCGTTGCCACTTGCTATAGACCACCCTCTGCCCCCAGCTGTGCCCTTGACACCATATGTGAACTGATTGCCCCCCATCTATACTCAGAGCTCGTGCTACTAGGGGACCTAAACTGGGACATGCTTAACACCCCGGCCATCCTACAATCTAAGCTTGATGCCCTCAATCTCACACAAATTATCAATGAACCCACCAGGTACAACCCCAAATCCATAAACACGGGCACCCTCATAAATATCATCCTAACCAACTTTCCCTCCAAATACACCTCTGCTGTTTTCAACCAAGATCTTAGCGATCACTGCCTCATTGCCTGCATCCGTAATGAGCCTGCGGTCAAACAACCACCCCTCATCACTGTCAAAAGCTCCCTAAAACACTTCAGCGAGCAGGCCTTTCTAATCGACCTGGCCCAGGTATCCTGGAAGGATATTGACCTCATCCCGTCAGTAGAGGATGCCTGGTCATTCTTTAAAAGTGCCTTCCTCACCATCTTAAATAAGCATGCCCCTTTCAAAAAATGTAGAACCATTTCTGATCCACCTCTACGCAGATGACACCATTCTGTATACTTCTGGCCTTTCTTTGGACACTGTGTTAACTAACCTCCAGATGAGCTTCAATGCCATACAACTCTCCTTCCGTGGCCTCCAACTGCTCTTAAATGTAAGTAAAACTAAATGTATGCTCTTCAACCGATCACTTCCTGCACCTGACCGCCCGCCCTTCACTTCAGCGAGCAGGCCTTTCTAATCGACCTGGCCCAGGTATCCTGGAAGGATATTGACCTCATCCCGTCAGTAGAGGATGCCTGGTCATTCTTTAAAAGTGCCTTCCTCACCATCTTAAATAAGCATGCCCCTTTCAAAAAATGTAGAACCAGGAACAGATATAGCCCTTGGTTCTTTCCAGACCTGACTACCCTTGACCAGCACAAAAACATCCATTGGCGTTCTGCATTAGCATCGAATAGCCCCCGCAATATGCACATTTTCAGGGAAGTTAGGAACCAATATACACAGGCAGTTAGGAAAGCTAAGGCTAGCTTTTTCAAGCAGAAATTTGCGTCCTGTAGCACAAACTCAAAAAAGTTCTGGGACACTGTAAAGTCCATGGAGAATAAGAGCACCTCCTCCCAGCTGCCCACTGCACTGAGGCTAGGAAATACTGTCACCACCGACAAATGCACTATAATTGAGAACTTCAATAAGCATTTTTCTACGGCTGGCCATGCTTTCCACCTGGCTACCCCTAACCCGGTCAACGGCCCTGCACTCCCCACAGCAACTCGCCCAAGCCTCCCCCATTTCTCCTTCACCCAAATCCAGATAGCTGATGTTCTGAAAGAGCTGCAAAATCTGGACCCCCTACAAATCAGCCGTGCTAGACAATCTGGGCCCTCTCTTTCTAAAATTATCTGCCAAAATTGTTGCAACCGCTATTACTAGCCTGTTCAACCTCTCTTTCGTATCGTCTGAGATTCCCAAAGATTGGAAAGCTGCCACGGTCATCCCTCTCTTCAAAGGGGGAGACACTCTAGACCCAAACTGCTACAGACCTATATCCATCCTACCCTGCCTTTCTAAGGTCTTTGAAAGCCAAGTTAACAAACAGATTACCGAACATTTCGAATCCCACCGTCTCCGCTATGCAATCTGGTTTCAGAGCTGGTCATGGGTGCACCTCAGCCATGCTCAAGGTCCTAAACGATATCATAACCGCCATCGATAAGAGACATTACTGTGCAGCCGTATTCATCGACCTGGCCAGACTCAACAGCTTTGGTTTCTCAAATGATTGCCTCGCCTGGTTAACCAACTACTTCTCTGATAGAGTTTAGTGTGTCAAATCGGAGGGCCTGAGGTCCGGACCTCTGGCAGTCTCTATGGGGGTGCCACAGGGTTAAATTCTCAGGCCGACTCTCTTCAATGATGTCGCTCTTGCTGCTGGTGATTCTCTGATCCACCTCTACGCAGATGACACCATTCTGTATACTTCTGGCCTTTCTTTGGACACTGTGTTAACTAACCTCCAGATGAGCTTCAATGCCATCAATGCTTCAATGCAATCTTAAATGTAAGTAAAACTAAATGCATGCTCTTCAACCGATCACTTCCTGCACCTGACCGCCCGCCCAGCATCACTACTCTGGGATGTTCTGACTTAGAATATGTGGACAACTACAAATACCTAGGTGTCTGGTTAGACTGTAAACTCTCCTTCCAGACTCAAATTAAGCATCTCCAATCCAAAATTCAATCTAGAATCGGCTTCCTATTTTGCAACAAAGCATCCTTCACGCATGCTGCCAAACATACCCTCGTAAAACTGACCATCCTACCGATCCTCGACTTCAGCGATGTCATTTATAAAATAGCCTCCAACACTCTACTCAACAAATTGGATGCAGTCTATCACAGTGCCATCCGTTTTGTCACCAAAGCCCCATATACTACCCAGAACTGCGACCTGTACGCTCTCGTTGGCTGGCCCTCTCTTCATACTCGTCGCCAAACCCACTGGCTCCAGGTCATCTACAAGTCTTTGCTAGGTAAAGCCCCGCCTTATCTCAGCTCACTAGTCACCATAGCAGCACCCACCCGTAGCACGCGCTCCAGCAGGTATATCTCACTGGTCACCCCCAAAGCCAATTCCTCCTTTGATTAGCAAGCCTGATATACTAAAGTGAAGTAGGTTGGAAGCTTTAAAAGAGAACCCATTTATTAAGCTGTGGACACAGATCTCGGCGGGAAGTATATTTATATCTCAAATCAAATCAAATGTTATTGGTCGCATACACATATTTAGGAGATGTTATTGCGGGTGTAGTGAAATGCTTGTGGTAAAAAAAATATTATACACCGGATAAGTGCAGTGACATTTGTTGTTTTACAGGGTCAGCCATAATAGTACCCCACCCCAGGAGCAAATTTGGGTTATGTGCCTTGCTCAAAGACTTTGGGTATTCCAACCAGCAACCTTTTAGCTACTGGTACAA
>QNTS01004972.1:7974-20912 GCA_003317085.1 Hucho hucho
CTTACATTCCTAGAGAGACAAGGTTTCTTACATTCCTAGAGAGACAAGGTTTCTTACATTCCTAGAGAGACAAGGTTTCTTAAATTCCTAGAGACAAGGTTTCTTACATTCCTAGAGAGACAAGGTTTCTTACATTCCTAGAGAGACAAGGTTTCTTACACTCCCAGAGACAAGGTTTCTTACATTCCTAGAGAGACAAGGTTTCTTACATTCCTAGAGAGACAAGGTTTCTTACATTCCTAGAGAGACAAGGTTTCTTACACTCCCAGAGACAAGGTTTCTTAAATTCCTAGAGACAAGGTTTCTTACATTCCCAGAGACAAGGTTTCGTACATTCCTAGAGACAAGGTTTCTTACACTCCCAGAGACAAGGTTTCTTACATTCCTAGAGACAAGGTTTCTTACATTCCTAGAGACAAGGTTTCTTACATTCCTAGAGAGACAAGGTTTCTTACATTCCTAGAGAGACAAGGTTTCTTACAATCCTTCTATTAATTGATAGTGGCTTTTAGAATGTTGTGACATCTTACCAAGACTCCAGCTGTCCACCATCGACAGAACTCTGAAAATAACAGAGGAAATATCAGATAACATGACTTACTTGACTTGTAAGTTGAAACTGTGTCTGTATGTATACAGTATCTCTACGTGTCTGTGTGTTTGTGTTGTTACAGTGTTTGAGTGTTATTATCTATCAGTGTTATTGATCCCTGTGTTAATATCTATCAGTGTTATTGATCCCTGTGTTAATATCAATCAGTGTTATTGATCCCTGCGTTTAATATCTATCAGTATTATTGATCCCTGTGTGTTAATATCTATCAGTGTTATTGATCCCTGTGTGTTAATATCTATCAGTGTTATTGATCCCTGTGTGTTAATATCTATCAGTGTTATTGATCCCTGTGTGTTAATATCTATCAGTATTCTTGATCCCTGTGTGTTAATATCTATCAGTGTTATTGATCCCTGTGTTAATATCTATCAATGTCATTGATCCCTGTGTGTTAATATCTATCAGTGTTATTGATCCCTGTGTGTTAATATCTATCAGTGTTATTGATCCCTGTGTGTTAATATCTATCAGTGTTATTGATCCCTGTGTTAATATCTATCAATGTCATTGATCCCTGTGAGTTTGTCTCTCTGTGCTTTCAGGAGTCAAGTTCCCCCTGTACCCCACCAACACCCTTCCTCCAACACACACAACATTCTGCAACACACAAGAGACCCTTCGTCTTCGGTTCTCCACCTACTTTTTAGTGTTCTCCTCAATGTGACGCAGATAGTTAGAAGACTTCTTGTTCTCTGACTTCTGGAACAGACAGAGGGAGGAACGTGTTCTCTACCTTCCTCTTATGAAGGTATACTGTACTACAGTTTACATGTCCATGTTAGTCATTTAGTACCACCAGCTAAATGTTGCTCTGCCCGCAGTACCACTGAAGTACCCCCTCATGTGGATTTTACCAGTAGACCTATGGTGTCATGAGTCTTCTCAAGTATCCCTTGTGGATAGTCCAAGTTCCCCCAGGGTCCTAGTACCCCTGGTCGGGAATCACTGATTTAGCAGATGCTCTTATCTAGAGCAACTTACAAGAGCAATTAGGGTTCAGTGCCTTGCTCAAGGGCACATCAACAGATTCGGCTCAGGGATTCGAGCCAGCGACCTTTCGGTTACTGACCCAACGCTCTTAAAACGCTAGGCTATCTGCCGCCCAATGTTGAAGTGGTTCTATAAGAGAATATGTCAGGAATTGGAAATTATTAATGTTTTCATACTGTCCTACTGCTAGCTGCAGTGTAAAGCTTGGGATCAGAGAGAGACCATGGTTCCATACTGTCCTACTGCTAGCTGCAGTGTAAAGCTTGGGATCAGAGAGAGAGAGACCATGGTTCCATACTGTCCTACTGCTAGCTGCAGTGTAAAGCTTGGGATCAGAGAGAGAGAGACCATGGTTCCATACTGTCCTACTGCTAGCTGCAGTGTAAAGCTTGGGATCAGAGAGAGAGAGACCATGGTTCCATACTGTCCTACTGCTAGCTGCAGTATAAAGCTTGGGATCAGAGAGAGAGACCATGGTTCCATACTGTCCTACTGCTAGCTGCAGTATAAAGCTTGGGATCAGAGAGAGAGACCATGGTTCCATACTGTCCTACTGCTAGCTGCAGTATAAAGCTTTGGATCAGAGAGAGAGACCATGGTTCCATACTGTCCTACTGCTAGCTGCAGTATAAAGCTTGGGATCAGAGACAGAGACCATGGTTCCTGTGGTGCACTGAGCTCCCAGATATCCTCTATATTCCAGTTTCTCTGTGTGAACTCACCAGGATAGCTAGCAGCATGGTCCAGTCTGGCAGACTGTGAGAGGTTCTGGATCTGCAGTTTGATCTTCTAAGATGTGTGAACTCACCAATGCTGCTACATATTTCTAGGTCTGAACAGAACTCACCAGGGTAGTGAGCAGCTTGGTCCAGTCTGGCAGGCTCTGAGATGTTCTGTATCGTGGGTTTGGAACCGCCTCAAAGTATTTAATCTTCTCTGTGCTCCACTGCAGCTCTTCCCAATAGCCCTGGAGACTTCTGGCCTGCAGCGAAACATTACCAAACATCTAGTAAACACCAGATGTTTACTACTTTTACTGTTTGTGCAAAATAAGTCTCTTATGGTCATCTTGAGACCTCCTTGGAAACAAAATGATTTATCGCATGGGGTTCATTCTGCATAACATTAAATCAAACGCACTAGATTGTAACAAATTGGCCTCCATCTACAGAATAATCACTGGGTATTTCATTGTAAATAGCCCAGTTTAAATAATATTATTACGTCCCTTCTTTCAACACAACTCTTCTTCATTTAATTCATTAGATATGCATTCTTTATCTGTTACTGAGCACTGGATCTGCTTCCCACTCCTGTCTGCCCCCTAGTGTCTAACCTTGAAATAAATCACTAAATATTACAGACGTGACTTTTTGAATAGCTACAGTGTGTGAAAGATATCTTACCTTTCCTTTGAACACTGGTTCAGCATGGAGCTCTGTGGCGCAGGTGACCCCAGGGACCTGGACTAGACCGTCAGGTACCTTCTTCTTCTCAAACACAGAGGAGTAGGGTAGGACTTCATCCAGACTGAGACACTTCTTATAGATGATCCTGTACAGTGACGCTGTCGTTGAAGGGAGACGATGATTCTTCCATAAAACACCGCAAAAATAGATTTTAGAATGATGATAAGTCTTGTTCCACTTACCCAGAATAAATTCCTGAATTTGATCGAAGTTGTCGAACGGCATCACATTGTCACAGATCCAATCTATGATCTGCAGAGAAGACACACAAAGTAACACCCGTGCTATGCTATGTAACAACATCGTTGTGAAGTATTGTTACTATAGTAATTCCAGTGTTACCACACATGTAGAAAGCAATGTTATGTAAGGGGTTTCCACAGGATTCATGAAACCCCACCAGCCTGGTCCTCATGGTCCTCTAAGACCTACTACCTCTCTAACTGTGTCAGTGAGTTGTCATGGCCACAGACACACCGTTTAGAACAAGTACTGCAGATGGAAGTTTCAAGTGCAGCACTTTCTCTATTATAAACAACCGGACTCATGGTCAGAGCCCAGTCCTGAACTTCTCCCTCCAAAACATCTCTCTCTCTCACTCCATCTCTCACACTCTGTGTCGCTCTTGCTCTCTCTCTCTCTCTCTCTCTCTGAGCAAAGTGTTCTCAGGAGTGTTTTCTTGCATCTCCTACCTTCAGTTCTAGTGGAGCATTGGGTCCCATGTAGAGCAGCAGACAGTGCAGGGCAGCCAGGCGTTGGGCGTCAGGTCTACTGTGGCTACAGCAGAGCATACAGTAAAGACATCATGAATACTACATCAACAGAGTGTAAAGTGTAGCATCACTATAATACCCAATGCTCCAGTACTTTGTACCTGCAGTGCAGTAAGCATGAAATACACTTCAAAACTCAATACCCTTTTCCATTCAACAATGGATTAAGCTATATTACATTCTGTTATTCTATGATATTCTATTCCATTCCATTCCATTCCATTCCATTCCATTCCATTCTATTCTATTCTATTCTATTCTATTCTATTCTATTCCATTCCATTCCATTCCATTCCATTCCATTCCATTCCATTCCATTCCATTCCATTCCATTCTATTATATTCCATTCTATTCTACTCCATTCTACCTGCAGTGCAGTAGGTCCATTAGGAAGGAGGGGTTGAGGTCTACAGTGAACATCCTGCCTGTGTGCAGGTCCAGCAGAGAGGACTCAGGTAGAGACAACCCCACACTGTCTGATCCCAACACACCCAGCTCTGCATCAACACCTGTAACACAGTTACACTGAGGCCATCATCAACACCTGTAACACAGCTACACTGAGGACATCATCAACACCTGTAACACAGTTACACTGAGGCCATCATCAACACCTGTAACACAGTTACATAGAGGCCATCATCAACACCTGTAACACAGTTACACTGAGGCCATCATCAACACCTGTAACACAGTTACACTGAGGCCATCATCAACACCTGTAACACAGTTATACTGAGGCCATCATCAACACCTGTAACACAGTTATACTGAGGCCATCATCAACACCTGTAACACAGTTATACTGAGGCCATCACCAACACCTGTAACACAGTTATACTGAGGCCAGTTTAACAAACACACACTTGGGCTGCATCTCAAATAACTCCCTATCCTCATATAGTCCACTTCTGTTGGTAACCAGGGTCGTGTTCATAGACACGTGATGGAGTGAAATGCAGAGGTATCTCAACCATAAAAAAACTCAATTTCCTTTTCCATTTCAAAACAATTGGCTACCGTGTGTCCTGATGAACATACCCAAGGTCTAGCCTTACCTGAGAGGAAGAGACTGTGGCAGAGCAGCTCCTGTTGTCTGGTGTTGATGCAGTGCAGGAAGTGACCAGCCAGGTAGACTACCACATAGTAACCTGGGCAGAGAACAGCAGGCTAGTCTACATTTATTAATCAGCTATTTTGGATTGACCTCAAATGTTTTTGGTTGTTCTCTTATGTAAATGTCTACTATACAATAATAATAAACATCTTATCACAAATAACTCCTAAAACCACTTCCTCAGTGCCAAGTAGAAGTAGTACTATCAGGGGCTGTGATAGGATGGATCGGCTCTGTGGGAGTGTTCCAGTGGGTACTGAAGGGGTTGTGATAGGATGGATGGTGCTGTGTGGGAGTGTTCCAGCAGGTACTGAAGGGGTTGTGATAGGATGGATGGTGCTGTGTGGGAGTGTTCCAGCAGGTACTGAAGGGGTTGTGATAGGATGGATGGGCTGTGTGGGAGTGTCCCGGTGGGTACTGAAAGGGGTGTGATAGGATGGATGGGCTGTGTGGGAGTGTTCCAGCAGGTACTGAAGGGGTTGTGACAGGATGGATGGGCTGTGTGGGGGTGTTCCAGCAGGTTCTGAAGGGGTTGTGACAGGATGGATGGGTTGTGTGGGAGTGTTCCGGTGGGTACTGAAAGGGTTGTGATAGGATGGATGGGCTGTGTGGGAGTGTTCCAGCAGGTTCTGAAGGGGCTGTGATAGGATGGACAGGCCGTCTGTGAGACAGATGTGTTGACTGACCTATAGGGATGAAGAGAGGGAGGAGATCTGTACTACATGGACTAGGGGTGCCATCCAGAGCCACTGAGAACGTTTTACTGCAGCCTGTAGAGGGCAGAGAGGCTCTGGTAGATTACAACTTGAAACTCAGAAGAACTTATGATTTTCCCTGACGGAACTTAATTAGTAATTTGTGAATAATGTATGGAACTAATGCAACATGGTAAGACGTATAATACTGAACCTCTGTGCACCAGGACTATGGTGTATGTGATCTCCTGGTGGTTGGCACACGCAGGCTGGCTGTAACACACACACATACTCCCTGCAATCAACAGTAAGGATCAGGTATTAAAACAACCAATTACACTCTAACAACAGATTCATACGAAGAAGCAGAAGAAGCAGAAGCAGAAGCAGAAGAAGCAGAAGAAGCAGAAGCAGCAGAAGAAGCAGAAGCAGAAGCAGAAGAAGCAAAAGCAGAAGCAGAAGAAGCAGAAGAAGCAAAAGCAGAAGCAGAAGAAGCAGAAGAAGAAAAAGCAGAAGAAGCAGAAGCAGAAGCAGAAGAAGCAAAAGCAGAAGCAGAAGAAGCAGAAGAAGCAGAAGCAGAAGCAGAAGCAGAAGCAGAAGAAGCAGAAGAAGCAAAAGCAGAAGCAGAAGAAGCAGAAGAAGCAGAAGAAGCAGAAGAAGCAGAAGCAGAAGCAGAAGAAGCAGAAGCAGAAGAAGCAAAAGCAGAAGCAGAAGCAGAAGAAGCAGAAGCAGAAGAAGCAGAAGCAGAAGAAGCAGAAGCAGAAGAAGCAGAAGCAGAAGAAGCAAAAGCAGAAGCAGAAGAAGAAGAAGTAGAAGCAGAAGAAGGATAGCATTTTAACAATGTGGTATTGATTGGGGTCTTGTTAAAAGCAACAGTGTTTTATTGGTTGAATCTTGAATGTCATTTGGAATAAGTAGCACAGTGAAGTGATTATGTTCCTGGCCCTGGGTCGTCGTCAACCATCTTTAGATTTGATAGGCCTTTCAAAGAAACACAAATTACGTTTACAATTGGGAAGCCTGCAGCATTTCCAATTGTGCAGCTTGACTAATGCAATCTTGAGAATTGAGAAGTTCTATAAATCTGTGCTCTGTGAAGTGAGTGTGATTGTGCTGGTGGTGGACTGAACTGTCCATTGATCAAGGAGAGACAGTTCATCTAGATCACAACAGCTACAGCACTTACCCTCTGTTTCCATTCAAGCCCCATGTCAAACAAAAAGCAATGACAAACTCAATGAACGAGGAATGTTCTCCGAGCATAGAACATTATCAATACAGTACAGCATGGAGGTGAATCAGTTTATGTTCAACCAAAACGTGCCTGTTTTATTGGTGATCACCACCATCCTCATCTCCTCCCGTTCATGCTGTGGCTCTTGGTGGTGGTCAAAGCCCAGGTTAACAAACCTCGGGTTCAAACACACAAGGAGTTATCCATACAGCACGACTAGAAACCGCTAAATATTGATGAACTGTTTTCAGGAAATACACAGTTTAGCTGAAAAGTTCTCTTATTTAATTTAATTGTACTTTTCATTCTTACCTCATACAGGTAATAGGGTTAGAGGGCAACTCCAGTGCAAGCTCAAACTGTTGGAAAGAGGGGGAAGCATTAAGTAGCCTGACCTGAAATCAAACTACCCATAAGGTGTTCATTATTAAATGATTTCTGCTGCTAGTCTCACCAAGGTCTCACAGTTGTGGTCATGGTAGAATTGCACACATTTCAGCACAGCTTTTTCCTGACAGAGAAAGAAGGAATGTCATTATTGCATTATCAGTTGGAATTTCTGCATTCTTCTTCACAATTCAAAAGAAACTGAACATGTTAGTTTAAGGTGTTGTTGCCCAGATCAGAGCCTACAGTGTGTTACCTACAGTACCAGTCAAAAGTTTGGACACACCTACTCATTCAAGGGTTTTTCTTTATTTTTTGTATTTTCTACATTATAGAATAATAGTGAAGACTTCAAAACTATGAAATAACACATATGGAATCATGTAGTGTTAAACAAATCCAAATATATTTTATATTTGAGATTCTTTAAAGTAGCCACCCTACTTTTGTTTGTGCTTGGTGGGGACTATCATTTGTTTTTCAACAGGACAATGACCCAGCACAACTCCAGGCTGTGTAAGTGCTATTTGGCCAAGGTGAGTGATGAAGTGCTGCATCAGATGACCTGGCCTCCACAATCACCCGACCTCAACCAAATTGAGATCGTTTGGGATGAGTTGGACCGCAGAGTGAAGGAAAAGCAGCTAACAAGTGATCAGCATATGTTGGAACTCCTTCAAGACTGTTGGAAAAGCATTCCAGGTGAAGCTGATTGAGAGAATGCCAACAGTGTGCAAAGCTGTCATCAAGGCAAAGGGGGGCAAATTTGAAGAATCTCAAATATAAAATATATTTAGATTTGTTTAACACTTTTTTGGTTACTACATGATTCCTTCTTAGCTATTTCATGGTGTTGATGTCTTCACTATTATTCTACAATGTAGAAAATAGTAAAAATAAAGAAAAACCCTTGAATGAGTGGGTGTGTACAAACTTTTGACTGGTGCTGTATATATGGTATGTTACCCTGTGTGTGAGGTAGAAGAGTCTCTGTGTCTGGCTGTCCCACTGGACCCAGCTGAACTCCTCTGCCACCCTGTCTTTGGCCAGGCACTCTGGGTTCAACATCACCTGTTAGAACACCAAGCAACAGGAAGTGATGTCACTACGGAACAGTTGCATTCCATTCCAGCTCTCTATAGTCCGTGACAGTGTTTCTTACCACTCTGTAACCCTCCTGTCTGACCAGCATCACATGGAGCTGCTCCACATCTGAAAGGTCAAAGGTCAAAGTTCAAAGCCTAAACCCTGAAGGACCAGTGGCCAAACTCTCCCAAAAACCGAAGAGTATCAGCTAATGTCTTTGTACTATCATAGTTAAAAGCTGTGACCCTCAAGAGATTTGACACCACTTCACTTCCCAGATACTCACAGCCATCTTCTGCTACCAGCAGCAGGTGACTCTCCAGCACTGAGTCCCTCTCTGTGTCTGGATGGATGAACTGCATGAAACCAGAGATGACTGGTTAACAGTAGTATAACCATGTTATAGCACATTGTTACATCAATGTAATAACAACCGAGGGGAAGCTTATTGTAATAGGTGTTCCTGATAAGAGTACAACCCAATAGAGTCCAGTACAAAACAATACAGCTCTATACCTGAACTCTGACCCGGCAGTCGACAGCCTTCAGGACCTTAGTGTTGTTAATGGGATGGATCTCAATGAGGAGGGTCAGACATTTTGAAACTAGGAGTACAACAATGGAAAGGTGTTAAATATGGTAATGATTAACTTCACTGACCTGAAACAGCATAAAACTGCTTCGCCGCCTGTGCTGCCCTTGTGATAACTGTTACTCATTCCAACACATACAGGTGACCGATATAGTGCGGCCTACAGCCAATAGTTGTGTATAGTTTGAACCTGGTGTGTAGAGTACACTTAAAACACTTAAAAACCTGTGGTGCATGTGTGGATAGACACTTAATAACATCCTGAATGTTACCCATCTGACTATTACAGTTGTAGTGAATACAGCCACGGGTCTGTTCCCTTATAGGCTCAGAGAGAACCAGAGTGAAACAGAGAGCTAGTTATCAGCAGGATATAGCTTACCACTTCTCTCTTCATAACATACTGTAGACATACTGACATGGTGATCTGTCTAGTTGCATTTCTCTAATCTTCAGCTTCTGTGTTTGTTTGTTTGTATCAGCGGTGGGAGGTGTGTGTGTGGGGGGGGGGGGTCGAGCCAAGGGGAGACAGGTACCTGGTCTGAGACGCTCCTCTGTTCTTGTCCTCTGTGCCAAACTGACCGCTAAAAATTAGATTAAAAGACAAGTATGTGAGTTGATGTGGGTTCAGTGACGTGACTTCAATACAATGGCTCTTGGCTGTCGGCTCAGTCACAAGACATTGTTCCTCTCTCGTGATGATAAGATACTCCCATGGGGTGATCACAATCTTGGACTGGAAATGTCAGTAGGCTATATGTAGTAAAACCTGTATCTAATCTAACACTGACACAGCAGCGGAAGAGACACTGGCTCAACACTTTAGTGAGGATCCTTGTTTCACTGTCTGTGTGTCATTGTACTACACATGTGTGTCACACAGAATTAGAATACCATGGATTCTAGAGCTTTATCTGTTCTATACCATAGAATTCAATAGAACAATTAATGTTTCTCTATGTTCTACGCATTCTATTTCTAAGTCCATGAACAGGTCCTTACCCAGCAGAGTCTCCTCCTTATTCAGAGAACAGCTGCTGACACACACCTGCTTGTCAAATGTGTAGAGGAGCTGTGAAGAGAGGGGAGAGGGAAGAGGGAAGAGGGGGGTTGGAGGAGGGGTTAGGGGAGAGGTGTAAGGGGAGAGGGGTAAGGGGACAGGGGAGAGGGATTGGGGGAGAGGTGTAAGGGGACAGGGGAGAGGGATTAGGGGAGAGGGGAGAGGGGTTAGGGCCCATGATGAACACTACAAACAGCTGGTGTTGATCAGGCAGTGTACCAGGAGTAACCTCACATTCCATTAGGACTATGGACTGGCATATACACACATACTCACCCACTCACTCACTCACTCTTATTGTCACACACACGCAGTCAAACACACACAGTCCCACACACACCCACACAGAGGAAGCTCTACCTTATTCTGTCTGGTATTGGGGTTGTATTTCCCGATCCTGGTGGTCCCTGTTGCCCCCTGAGAGATGAGAGGAGAGAGGAGGAAAGCCATTACGGATCATAATGACTGTGTGTGTGTGTGTGTGTGTGTGTGTGTGTGTGTGTGTGTGTGTGTGTGTGTGTGTGTGTATATAATGACCTATACTTATGCCTATGACATCTCAGCTGTCTATGTAGGGCTTAACACTCCCTCACAGTCTGAGGATACTTTATAAACAACTCTATGTTATAAGGAAACGGAATACCTCTTAACCAGTATCTTTTAACCAGTAGCTCTTAATCAGTATGTTACTCAGCTGCAGTGGTCTGTCATGAGTCTTTGGGCTTCTATTTGGAGCTTACGTCCCAATGGCACCCTATCCCCTACATAGTCCACTTCTTTTGACCAGATCCCTATGGGTCCTGGTCAAAGGTAGTGCACTATAGGGATTAGGGTACCATTGGGATGCATCCTGGTCAAAAGTAGTGCACTATAGGGATTAGGGTACCATTGGGATGCACCAAGACAGAGAGAATGTTCCCACCACGTCCCGAAGAGCGCACTGTTGGTTATGTGTGGAACGTCACGCTTGACCTGTCCATTATAATGCTATGTGAATGTCCCTTTCCCAGTTTCCACTTACTTTCCAGGAGTAGAGGACTCCTCCATCCCTTTCAATGTTGAGGATCCGAGTGTCAACAGTCCCTGAGTATTCTGTAGAGGAAAAATACATTTTGACATTACATGTGTCACTACTATCATGGTATTTGATTTGATTTGACATTGTGACCTTGTGCGTAATGGCACAAAGTATAGGTTTTGGATATCGGTCGAGCGATACAACCAGATAGCTCTTACCTTTGATTCTTCCTACGGTCGCCTCTTTCTGAAATATACTTGACACCACATCCTGCTGCAAATCGAAAGTTGCGCTTAGTTGCAACATGTGTGCGGTTGACCTCCTCCACAACTTACTGATTTCCACGTCTATTATGCATCAAACACTTATGAAGAAATCCCTTCAATTAGAGCCTCCGCGATTTCACACTATCCGGAAGATGCCATCCCTATAGCCTGAAGTTACAACTTGTCATATAACGCAGCATCATGTGATAGTTGTAAATAACGTTTTGATGATAGTCCAGTAGCCGTTTAAGCAGTGTTTTACGCACCGAAAACAAAGCAGAATGCGTGGTTCGAAAGGGAATCACTTCCCTTGAGATCTGCAGCCATACAGTAATTTACTCAATTTCACACGGAACAATGTTCACAGCTCGCTGCGCCCTGTTCATAGAGCCCTCCTTCTCGGGTCAGACAGCGGAGACGCCCGCTCTGATAGGCCGGACACGCGATCACTCCGGTGGATCAGAATATCTCACCGCCTTTGCTGCCTGCCTGGCTGGGTGTCACCTGTTTATGGACAAAATAAAAGTATGGAGGTGCTGTGCAACCACCAGAGGGTAAAACATACACAAACACAGAAGGCTATTTATTTAACTTTCACAATTGCCTATTTTATCTTCGTTTTTCTATGTTTGTGTCTTTGCGTCCCTCATGCGTTGAATCCTATTATTGAAATGGCTACCTCATTGAACATTCAATCTACTAGTCATAGCACTATATAATACTACCTGACAATACATTAGGCTAGCTATATCAGCACTGTCTCATTGAATCCTATTATTGAAATGGCTACCTCATTGAACATTCAATCTACTAGTCATAGCACTATATAATACTACCTGACAATACATTAGGCTAGCTATATCAGCACTGTCTCAAGTTTGATTTTCATAAAATCTGCACTCTGGCTTTGTACCCACACGGTGGCGGTAGTGTATAGAAAACCTAATGCGAGCCAGACATTGTTCAGAATAGACCTACAGTAGATTATTTTTTCTATTGTTCATTTATTTAACCTTTATTTAACTAGGCATGTCAGTTAAGAACAAATCCTACACCGACCAAACCCGGACGACGCTGGGCCAATTGTGCGTCGCCCTATGGTACTCCCAATCATGGCCGGTTGTGATACAGCCTGGATTCGAACCAGGGTGTCTGTAGTGACTCCTCTAGCACTTAGTAGGGACATCTCAAAGCAGTTTATTATAGAGGCACCATGCATCCTATATTATGTATATATTTCCAAATAGAAACGTGTGAAACTGCTCAGATTATTAGGTATTGCATCAGCTACAGCTACTGAGCTACCATCAACATGACTCTAGACACATTATTACTGAGCCACCATCAACATGACTCTAGACACATTATAACTGAGTTACCATCAACATGACTCTAGACACATTATAACTGAGCTACCATCAACATGACTCTAGACACATTATAACTGAGCTACCATCAACATGACTCTAGACACATTATAACTGAGTTACCATCAACATGACTCTAGACACATTATAACTCAGTTACCATCAACATGACTCTAGACACATTATTACTGAGCTACCATCAACATGACTCTAGACACATTATAACTGAGCTACCATCAACATGACTCTAGACACATTATAACTGAG